>PVKS010007635.1:0-71985 GCA_004027875.1 Aplodontia rufa | reverse complement strand
TGATTGGGCTATTTAGGAATTCAATATCCTCCTGATTCAATTTAGGAATGTTGTATGTGTCAAGAAATTTATCCATTTCTTCCAAGTTACCTAATTTGGAGCAGTATAGGTTTTCAAAATACGATCTTATAGTTTGTTGGATTTCCATGGGGTTGGTGGTGATTATTCCCTTTTCATTGGGGATTTTATTGATTTGCTTCATTTCTCTCCTTCTTTTGGTTAGATTCGCTAGGGGCCTATCTATCTTGTTTATTTTTTCAAAGTACCAGCTCTTTGTTTCATCATTTCTTTTTGTTGTTTTTTTGTTTTCAATTTCGTTGATTTCAGCTCTGATCTTGATTATTTCCTGTCTTCTGCTGGCTTTGGAGTTAGATTGTTCTTCCTTCTGAAGGGCTTTTAGATGAAGGGTAAGCTTATTTATTTGGGATCTCTCTTCATTTTTAATGTGGACACTCAGTGCTATGAATTTTCCCCTTAGGAAAGCTTTCATGCTTTCCCAGAGGTTTTGATATGTTGTGTCTTCATTTTCATTCTCTTCCAAGAATTTTTGTATTACTTCTCTCATGTCTTCTTGGATCCATTCTTCATTTAATAGGGTATTATTCAATCTCCATGAATATGTGTGTTTTCTGTTATGATTATTGCTGTTGATCGCTAGGGTCATAGCATTGTGTCTGAAAGGACACACAAGATGATGTCTACTTTATTTATTTGCTGAGATTATCTTTATGAACCAGAATATGGTCTATTTTGGAAAAGGATCCATGTGTTGCAGAGAAGAAGGTGTATTCCGCTAACTTGGGATGGAAAATTCTCTATATATCTATTAAGTCCATTTGGTTTACGGAGTTATTTAGGCTCGAGATTTCTTTATTGAGTTTTTGTTTTGATGATCTGTCTAATGGTGACAGCAGAGTGTTGAAGACTCCCAGTATTATTGTGTTGTGATCCACGAGTGGTTTGATATTATGCAGTAATTTATTCACGTAGTTGGGTGCATTGTTGTTTGGAGAGTAAATATTAACTATGGTTATTTCTTCCTGTTGAAGGGTTCCTTTTAGTGTTAAGTAGTGGCCTTCTTTATCTCTTTTGATTGATTTATGTTTGAAATTTACTTTGTCGGATATAAGTATAGCGACACCGGCTTGTTTTCTTGGGCCGTAAGCATGGTAGATTTTTTTCCATCCTTTCACCCTTAATCTGTGGTTGTCTTTGCCTGTTAGGTGAGTTTCTTGTAAGCAACAGATGTTTGGATTTTGTTTTTTGATCCAGTCTGCAAGTCTGTGTCTTTTGAGTGGTGCATTTGGACCATTCACATTCAGTGTTAGGATAGAAGTGTGTAATTGATTTGTAGTCATTGTGTCTTATTTAGCTAGTTCTGTGGTTGCCTTGGTTAGTTCTTGCTGGGTGATACTTTCACTGAATTTCTTCATTTTGTGGGTTTTGGGTATCAATTGCTTGTTCTTCTGGCTGGAGTATTTCCTTGAGAATTCTTTGTAGGGCAGGTTTTCTGTTGACAAATTCTGCCAGTTTTGTTTTATTATGGAAAGTTTTTATTTCTCCATCAAGTTTGAAGCTGAGTTTTGCTGGGTATAGAATTCTAGGCTGCATGTTTTGATCATTTAGATGTTGAAAGATATTATTCCAAGACCTTCTTGCTTCCAGCGTTTGGGTTGAAAAGTCACAGACAATTCTTATTGGCTTGCCTCTGAATATGGTTTGGCATTTCTCCCTTGCTGCTTGGTATCCCTGTTGTACATTTTGAATATGATATGTCTTGGTGAGTTTCTCTTTTGATTAGGCCTATTGAGTGTCCTGTAAGCTTCCTGGATGAGCATGTCAGATTCTATTTTTATGTGGGAAAAATTTTCTTTCATGATCTCTTTGAGAATATTCCTCATACCATTGGTATGTGTCTCAATTTCTTCCTGTATTCCAATTACTCTCAGATTGTTCCTTCTCATTTCATCCCAGACATTCTTGAAATACTGGTCATGATCTTTTAATTGTTTTTCTTTTTTGGTGTTGGTGAGCTCTAGCTTGATCAACCTGTCTTCATTATTGGAAGTTCTTTCAATAGCAGAGGTTCTATTTTCTATTGAAGTTAGTCTATTATTGAGTTCTTGCATGGTCCCTCTCATGTCATTGACTGCAGATTTGAGGTCTGTAACTTCCTTTTTGAGAGAATCTATTTCTTTAATGATTCGGTCTTTTTATTCTTGAGTTTTCTCAGTTATTCCCTTCATTATCTCATCTTTTAAGTCGTTGTTCCATTTTGTTATCAGCTCATTGATATATTGTTCTAGATTTTCATCCCCATCCCTGGCCATAGCCCCCTTACCAGGGGAGTTTTGGGATTGATGTGAACCTCTTCGAGTTTGATTTCTCATGTCTGAAGAGATTCTTCTCTCTTATTTGCCAGGTGAACCCTCAAAAATCTGGAAATGAACTGGGCATTTTCTGCCCAGATTCAGAGCTGCTGGGGAAGCCATCTGTCTTCAAGTCGCCATCTTTCAGTCCTTCCACAATTTGTGTTTTCATACAACATTTCATTTGTTTATTTAGCAACCATTAAATAAGCATCCTATATATTTAGTACACCTTGAGGCTATCATATAAGCTATTCATGAGCATTTCTCTGGTTTCCTTCCTCTAAGAACTTGTAAGAATTGCCCTTCTCCACTCTCTTATGTTATAGATGGTCATACATCTTAGTTTAGCCCAGAAAATATGAAGAGAAGTGACAGTAATGCTTCTGAGTAGAAGCACATAGGAGCCCATGGTCATTTTGCCTCCTCTCCCTCCATCTGTCCTGGTAATATTAGTTGTAGAACATCCTTGAATGAGAACAGTGTGGAACAGAGCCCCTACCTTCCTGAGATAAACTTGTAACATAAGTAGGAAATAAACCTCTAGTGTTGAGACCAGACTTAGGAGCTATTTGTCTTGTAGCATAACTTGGCTGATTTAGAATGATACAGCCCAATAAAGGAGATGAAGTTTTGGCTTTCATGGATATCAGATTTTAATGGAGACAGTTTATTGTTTGCTTATTTGCATTGCCCAGATGGTGTCTCCCGTGTTGCCCAGGCTGGTCTCAGGTGATCCTAGTACCCCACTCAGTTTCCAAGTAGTAGGAACTGGCTGTAGGCAGGCACTACCACCATTAATGAGGAGACAGCAAATTCTTACAAAAACACAGGGAGTGCCAGCTAGAGGGTCTGAAACAACAGGAACACCAAAACCAAAACTTAAACATGAGTTAAGGAATGATTCAAAAGGAAGTGAAACTTGAATGTGGCTTTGAAGAAAAAGCCAAAAGGCTTTTTAAACAGAAGAGATTTAAAGAAGCATTCTGAGATGTGGAGCAGCATGAGGCATGTCATCTTTGCAGAGTGACAAAAAGCCCTGACTCTTGGGATATATATATATATATATATCCATGTGACTTGGATCCAATCTCTTTAGCACAACACAGAGAGGTAGTAGAGGACACATCAGGGCAAGTCTGCCTGGATTTGAACCTTGACCTGGTAGCTGTGCTATCCTGGGCATACTACATAGCTTTCCTACTCAGATTTATACACTGTAAATGAGGGACGATGAGACCAACCACAAAAGAGTCTGTGAAAATCACAGGACATATTTTTAATGCTCCAACAAAATGCTTGGCATATAAGAAGTGTACAAAGCATGAATTTTATAATTATTCCTGGTATTTTTATAAGGCAATAATAATGTCATTCCTGAATGTGAGAAAAGATTGAAGATTGGACAATAGGGATGGGAAGAACTGACCTAGCAAAGAAGGTGCAAAAGAACAGTATAGGCCGGAGTGATTCAGAGCAGTGATGCCCTGGGGTTGTATAAAGATTCTGGAACAGTGACCTTACAGAGTTATAGCCAATCATATCCTCTTAGGCTTTTAGTCTTTATTCACTAAGGAGAACCTAATTTTACTCATAAAACCTATAAATAGAGTGAAGGCATAAGCTAATTCAGTCCTATGAAGCAGAGGCAAGAGACAATTAGCAGGGCCAAAGTTTACCCATCATATGCAAAGGCTGCCTTATCCCTTGTGATTAGGTGAGTGCATTTCAAACTCTGCTGAACACAGTTTTATAGCATTAAAATTTGTCCAACTAAGTGCTTGTGGGTATATTTTTATGCCTTTCAGTGCAATATCGTAATGCAGATCCAAGGTATATATGGAACAGGAATGGGAGAATGAGAATGACTTGCAACTTTGATCTCATTACCCTACATTAGGATGTATGCTTCCTTGAGAACATCAACTCCTAGACTCCTGGGTCTGGGTATAGCAAGTTAGCAAAGCCTTTTAAGCATATAACTATCTTCTCTTCTTTTTCAAAAGATTAAGATATAAAGAATGAGGGAGAATAACTTTATTCTCTGTTTGCCCTGTATCATTAAAAATATTTTTATAGGGGCTGGAGTGGTGGCTCAGCGGTTACGGTCCCTGCCTGGCATGCCTGAGGACTCAAGTTCAAACTCCAGCACTACATACATAACAAAGTGTCTGAGCAATGAAAGCCACATGAAAAAAACTAAATAAAAATTGATTCTCTATCTCTTTCTTTCTCTCTCTCTCTCTCTCTCTCTCACTCACTGTCCCTCTCTCTTTAAAAAACAAACAAACAAAAAACCCTCATTTTTTTAAATAGGCAAGCACCAATTGTTTCCTATACATTGTGGCGAGTTTTAGAATCAGATTGTCCCAGATAACATTACTAATTTTTCATTTGTCTTACAGGAAAACTAGCCTTTCTAAGCTTTAGCTTTCTCATCTAAAAAATGGAGACAATAGATGTGTCCTCCTTGCTGAGATTCAGAAAGAATGAAATGAGCTACATAAGCTCAGTCTTCAAAAATGTTAACCTGAATGTGAATCACATTGTTGTGAGTCGTCAGTTCCTTCCATGGTATTGTGTAGAGGAAATAACTGTAATATTTCACATACCAGGGAAAGAGAGTCACTAGAATTCTTCTACACTACTGGCAGGAATGTAGAATGGTGTGGCCACTGTGGAGAACAGTTTTGCAGTTTCTTATAAAATTAATATATATTTGAAATAGGACCCAACAATTCTACTCTTAGGTATTTGCCCAAGAGAAATGAACATATATATTTTCACAAAACCCATATTTAAATAGCAGTTTTATTCATAATAGTCAAAACTGGACACAATAAAATGGCCACCATCTTGGTATTGAATAAACGAGTCATCACACATCTGTAAGATGGAGCACTACTCAGCAATGAAAAGAACACACTGCTTACATGTGCTAAACCACAGGCAAATCTCTGCAGAGTGTAAGATGACAAATACAAAAATATACATATTAGATGATTTCATGTATTTTATATTTTAGGAATGACATATTATAGAAATAAAACAGACACCAGTGATTATCATGAGTCTAATGGGAAAAAGGTTTAACTGAAAGAAATAGTGATAGAAATTTTCTATGTTATGACTCTGCTTGTAGCTATGAGACCACACACCTTTGTCAAATCACACTTAAACTGTACACTTTAAATTAGTGAATTTTATTGTATGTAGATTACACCTTATTTTCAAAAACTAAGTTAAAGAAGTGGTTACAATGGAAACCTCTTGATAGGAAGAACATCAGATACTCGTCAAGAATTTCAACCCCCCAAATAATCCTACACAGGAGAAACCAATAATTTGTATATTGAATAGTTAGCCTCCCTAACAGCAGGCCTGTACATTGGAGCCTATACTTAACATTTGTCATTAGCATTTGGTGATAGTGAACAGAGTCACAATGTGAGTTACTAAACAGCAATTTCTTGGAAAATCCTACAATTGAAAATTTATTAGAATAATTTTGAACGTCTCTCCAAAATTTGTGCATGTGTATTTGAGAATTAAGATCGGTCCAAACATTTTAAGATCTATTTTAAAATTAACTTGCTTAGCTTCCATCCAAACAAAATTATACCTTCACAGTCTTTTTTGGGGGGTGGGTGATTACTGAGGATTGAACCTAGGGATCCTTTACTACTAAGCCATATCCCTAGCCCTTTTTGCTTTTTATTTTGAGATGGGGGTCTCACTAATTTGCTCAGGGCCTCCTAAATTGCTTAGGCCAGCCTTGAACTATGATCCTCCTGTCTCAGCCTACAAAGCCAAGGAGATACAGCTATTTTTTTTAACTGCTGCAGTCTGGTGATTTTTATCCAAAGTGATGAAGAAACACAAACTTCCTCCTTGATAGAGAGGAAGAGAAAAGGAGGAGGAGAGAATGAGAACTCAAAAGGAAGAATGACTGGGCTGGCGCAGTGGCTCAGCAGTTATGGTGCTGCCTGGCATGCACACGGTCCTGTGTCACATCCTAGCACCACGTATACAACGAAGTGTTGCAGCAACAAAAACCAGATGAAAAGCTAAATAAAATTCTCTCTCTCTCTCTTTCTCTCTCTCTCACTGTCCCTCTCTCTCTTTAAAAAGAAAGAAAAGGAAGAATGCCAAAAGCAGGGCTCTTGTGTATGTTTGTTTTTCATGTTTACATGTTAAACTGGGCTATTTTTACAAAGAAAACCATCATTCTAAGATGTGACAACATTTAAAGTTAGGAATCATACTTTAGCTATAAAACTTGACATTTAAATTCTTTCTTAAAATCAACATCAAATATCAAATACTGGTTTTTAGACTGGGAAAGATTGGCAGACATGAGAAAACAAAATAAGCATACAAGAAGGTTAAGGCACTGTTTTTATACCTTGTTCCCTAACTTGATCTGTGAGGGATTGTTTAAATAGTGTTTCCTTTGGTAGATTGATAGCATGGTAAATAGAGACATTTTTTCCTTATTTTTTTCTCTTGAGTCCTGTTTCAGCTTCAGCTTGGTTAACTCTTCATTGAAGGAGGTCTTGTTTTTCTTGCACTCAAAACTACCTGCTAGGCTGGAGCAATGGCTCAGCAGTATTTTGCTTGTCTGGTATGCACAAGGACCTAGGTTCAAATCCCAGCCAGCATCACATACACAACTAAGTGTCAGAGCACCAAAAACCAGATGAAAAACTAAATAAAGTTTATTCTCTCTCTTTCCCTTACTCTCTCTCTATAAAAACAGACAGACAAAAAAACTACCTGGTACTGACGACATCACCATCACCATATTAATAATGATAGTATTCATTCAGATTCATTCTTATATTCTGCAAGTTTGAAGTGCTTCTATTTCCATTGCAATATTTCAAGGATAGTAAAAGACTACTTTTCAAAAACAGTACAACTACATGATGCTTGAGTGTCTTCAACACATTTTATGTGTAATAATTTGTTTGCTACTAAGAACCCTTACCAACAGAGTCTAGAAATATATTATTAGGGCTATTGTGTTTAACGTAAATGAAGTACAGAAAGTGTTTCCAGTCGGTCAAGTGGCAAACAATGCCTCAAGTTCTGGTCTTCTGACTTCTTTCTCTGCTGCCCTACTGCACCATGTTTATAAGACAATATAAGACAATATTCTTGTTTCCCAGTAAAATGAAAACCAGACTGTTGGACTTGGGTTTTTGATTGTCCTCCTTTCTGTAGCTGGGTCTTTGGGAAGGAGATCAGGTGGACTGTTAAAAGGGAATTTGGATTGGTGGCCACATGAAAATTCTGTCAGGCACAGGTGTAACCATGACTTACAATGAACAATGATAATGTACAGTGTTACTATCATGTAGAGCTGATGGGAAACCTATGTGGGATGATTTGTGCAACTCTTGGAAGGCCTTCTGAGCCTACAGATTTTCTCCCATTGTTCCCACCTTCATTCCATGAAAAATTCTCTAATAAATCTTTCCTTTGTGTGAATATATTAAAAATTACTGATAAACATAGTTATTATCTGTATTGGAAAAAATCCCCATATATTTGTTCATTTAATATTTATTTAGAGTACCTGTTATCTTCCAGATAATATTCTAGGAATTAGAGGGTAATATATAAAACAAAGTCCTGGCTTTTATGAAGTTTTTGGTTATTCTCATTGATATTATTATGAGTTGACTTTTACCCAAATCAGGAAATTCTTGAGGACTTTGGGAATCTACATTGAATGAGCTGAGTAGTTAAGAAGGGAAGGTGGTATCCTGTCTGCAAAGAATAGGCCTAGGGTAGGTGTGAACTGGAAGTACCTGGAAAACTGGAACTTGGTTATCCTGAGGATAGGCTAGGCAGAGTTTGTTCTTGCTACAGTGCAAAAAAAGTCCATCTCTAAACTGGACACATAGATATTTCTCTAAGGGGCCAAGCACTGAATCTGGAGGAGAAAGGGAATATCAGCCATTCTCATATCAAGCCTTAGTGTTGATTTCCCAAGCATCTGTGGGATGTCTGGAGTTCCCTGGACTTGTTCAAGCTTCTTTAGGATGGCTTAGTGGACGCACCTTTCTCAGTTTGACAACGCCCTGGCCTCCAGCTTCAGGTTGTGTCCATATTTGTTCCGTGAGTCTCAGATTTCTCCCATGGCTGTTGGAGAGAGCAAGACCCTGTGGGCAAGACCCTGTTCAGGAGTGCATTTCAAGCATTTTCTCTTATCATATCCGCTAACGTCCATCATCCAAAGCAGTGGCATATCTAAGCTCCAGATGAAGGGGTGGGGGAGAACACTTTGACTAACATGAGGCTAAAACAAATGGCTTAGCTAAACAAAGTGGGGTAGTAGAGGGAAAGAGGGAATATTCTTGAATACTATTTAATCAAACAGAGGAGAAAAGAACTGCAAAGGTAGAAAAGTATCTAGTGATGTAAATTGTCTCCAAAAGAATGTTAATATTCTGACTTACATCTCATTATTTCTTCCAGTATTTCATACTCTCCCATTACCACTGTTCTTTTCCATCTCAGAATAAGTTTCTTTCCTTAATATAAAAACATACTTAGATTAAAAAATACATTGAAATAGCTTACTTAATTCAGTGACTCCAGCTGACTCTTCAGGATTCTCAAACCATTCAGGGCTACTTTCATTGTGGAAGGAAGGAAAGGCAAATGCACCTGCTCTTCTGCCAAGACCGCTCTCTCAGCAGCTCTAGTGAGGACGCAGGAGTAGAAGCCCTGATCCTGTCTTCAGGCTTCTCCCAGCCCAGGGGTGCAGCTGTTCACCAGGTTGACTCTAGGGTCTTGACTACCTTTGCCTTTAGAAGAGGAACATTAAAGAGGCATGGAATATAGTGATGAATAACTTTCACTTATGTGTAGAATTTTTAAAGTAATAGAGTTAGATGTTACTTTCATGATATTCTGCATTTTGATTATTAAAATAACTTTTAAAAACCTTTGATATAAGACACTGCTCTTAGAAACTGCAAGTGATACTTGAGAGATTTCTTAGAAAATAAATGCCATTTACCTTATCATAAGATGCATAACCTAAGAAATGCAAAACGAGGTTGAGTCTTTCAAAATAACAATTTTAAGATGTTCACAGTAATACATAATACTTGCTCATGCAATTTTTAAGTAATGTTTTCTGAGAAATGATGAATGCAAATTTACCCTGTAAATAATCTGCATATAATTTAGAACAAGCAGTGCTCTTTAACATATAGTACCATGGTTTATCCTTTTCCTGACCTCTATTTTAAAAATCCTTTTAAGATTTTCATATATGTATGATAATTCATCCTGATGAAAATATTCCTACATAAAATAATTTCTTAGCTTTAACTATATTTCATTTATCTTTCTGATTCAGACAAAGTATAAAGGAATAAATTATGGGCTTTGAAATAGTATATTAATTTTTTTACTTCCATAGTTGTATACTGGGTAATTGTTTTCCAAAGAACATTGCATTATATTTTACTTTCATAAAAATGACATATTAGATGAGAAATTTGACTTCTCTGAGGTGTCAGTACTTTTTCTCCCTTTTTTACTTTGTTGTTGATATATAATTTATATGAAATAAGTGTACAGATTTCAAGTGCTCAGTACAATGGGGGTTGAAAATTGCATATCTAAAAACGAAACAGAGCACCTGTTACCAATTCCAAACAAACGCACAAACATTCCCCACCCAGAAGGCAGAACTTCTGATTCTCATCACCATTGATTCCTTTTTGCCTCCCCTTAGATTTTATAATAATTGAATTATGCTTTAAAAACTGTTATGTATGCTTTAGTTTTGGTCAAAAATATTTTTGAGACTCATGCTTATTATTGTATGTACCATAAGTATTTTCTATTGTATAAATATATCATAATTGTTCTCAATCAATTCTTTATTAATAATCACCTGTGTTGTCTACAGGTTTAGTTTATTTTAAATAAGATTATCATATACATTCTTACACAAATCATTTTGTAGACCTTTGAATTTCTCTTGACTAAATATCTAGGAATGAATTTCTGGGCCATAGGATAGGTTGATTTTCATTATTGATTTATAAGAACTCTTTATTTATTCTGAACATAAATATTATATATGTACATATATGTAATATATATGTGTATATACACATTGCCTGTGTATATGTAATATATGTAAGATGAACAATGCAAAATTTCCTCTCAGTCTATTTTTATGTATTTATAATATTAGTAGTGTACTTTGGGGGAGATATAAACTTTTTAAATGAAATCATCATTTAAATTTTTATTGCTAGTGAGATATCAGTAATTCCTAAGTACATACTGTCAGTGCCAAAAGCTAAAATATTATTTCTCATGTAAGGAGGTGATTTTGAATTATGTAGTAATAAAATTATGGGTGATCTGAATAGATAAAAGATAGTGTCACACTAATTTTTTCTTGCTAGTGTTCCCACTTTTTTTTGGTTGATTCACTACTTTGTTTATTAGAAAAACTAGATTATTTCAATAAGGCAGTTAGGGGGTTTTAGAGAAAGTTTCTCACTGTCCTTTTAAATTTATTCTAAACAAGATAGTTATTTACCTAAAAATATATGCGTGAAATGTATGTATAAACAGAAGAACTGTTGAGCTTGTAGTATTTTCACTATTTTATTAGTATGAGAGATGTCATCTACCTATTGCAGTGACATTTTTCCCACATATCTATTTTTGGACTTGAAAAGGAGTACACTAGAATTTGTCATGGCACTGCAGTGGTCTCTTGTGGGTTACAGAAGTACATTCTTTACTACCTATGTAAAAACTAAGCAAATCTCCGAGATTTG
Organism: Aplodontia rufa; assembly: GCA_004027875.1. Classification (NCBI taxonomy): domain Eukaryota; kingdom Metazoa; phylum Chordata; class Mammalia; order Rodentia; family Aplodontiidae; genus Aplodontia; species Aplodontia rufa. The sequence goes on along the minus strand of PVKS010007635.1, from coordinate 60,791 downwards.
CATGAATATTGTTAGCTTAGATCAAAATCTGTTCCTTTGGTGAGTTTACATTGAATGCTTATGTGTGTTTTCTTATTGGATCTTTTTTAGGCATACATGACATAAGATTATACAATGACATGATTATAAAAGCATGGAGTTTAGCTTGTTCTAATGCAGTCCCTAGTTCTTTCCTTCCCCCCTTATTTCTGATATACATGACAATAGAATATACATTGACATAGTTATAAAAGCTTGGAATATACCTTGTTTTAACTCAGTTCCCCGTATTTCCCCTTCCCCTCTCTTCTTCCCATGTCATGTTCTTTTTGGATCTACCTGACAATAGGATAAACATAACATTTTTATAAAAGTGTGCAGTATAACTTAATCTAATTCAGTCCCCAGTATTTCCCCCTACACATTTTCTTCCCTATACTCTACTGATCTGTTATTTACTAATAGTTTTTTTTTTAATTTAGTGACTTGTTATATGTGTTGATGAGATTTGCTATGGTATGTTCATATATGAACATGAGAAAGTTAAGTCTGATTCCTTCTACAAACTTTCCCTATCTCATTCCTTCTTCCTCCATTTCCTTCCCCTTTGTCTTTTCCTTTGTTTTTTTCCTTATTTTGAATTAGCTTTGGTTTTTTTGAGACTGGTTTATTTCACTTAACATGATACCTCCAGTTCCATTCATTTGCAGTAAATGACATAATGGCATTCTTCCTTATGGTTGACTAATACTCTATTGTGTCTATATGACACATTTTCTTTATCCTGAATTCTTAAATGTTAAATAATTTATTGAGTAGCTTGTAATGTTATCTACATGTGAAATTAATAAATCATAATAAAGTATGTACTCTAACACTGTATTGTCTTACTTGGAGGATGAATGTTCTAAGTATTGGGTGATGTATTTAAAAAGTGGGGCAAAATGTGAAGTGGTTGCTTATTTTTAGGTAAATATAATGATGCCTGAAGACCAAGATTGTGGTCAAGTGAAAATATCCCTGCTGACATGAAGTGCCGCATTTGCCATCATATATTATTATTTGGAATAATTTGCCAAGCTTTGACCATTAAGGATACATATTTCTCACATGTAACTGCTAAGTGTGATGTCATTATCTCTCAAAACAAATACAATTTCTTTTTAAAAGTACACATTGTGACACTCCTGTTTTATTTATTTATTTATTATTTTTTATTTTTTTATTAGAAGTATATAGAGATACAGTTGAGGGGGAAACATTATCAAAACAGTAGCAATCAATGTATATAAACTTTGTTATCCAGGGGTCATGCCAAAGCATAGATAACCACCTTGGGTTTCACCTGTTGCAGTTTCCCCCAGAAGAACTCATGTGTTAAATGGGTAGCTCGTGGAGGAATGACATCGGCTACACTCCTGTTTTAGAGGTGTACAATAAATATTACCATTTCAAAGATTCTGAAAAGTTTTTCTAAAAAGACCTATGCAATTTTTTTAACTTCATGCTTTTCTAACTTATTTGGCCATTGATTTAGTTAGCTTTTTTATTGCTATAACTAAAGGACCTGGCAAGAAAAATTTTAGGAGGAAAAGTTTATTTTAGGGCTCATAGTTTCAAAGGTCTTAGTCCATAGACAGGCGGCTCTGTTCCTCGGGGCTACAGGTGAGGCTGAACATCATGGCGGAAGAGTATGGCTCAACGCTGGCTCAGTGCCTGGCTCCATGCCTGGCTCCAGGAAGCAGACCCATCTCTTCTGGCCACACCCTACCAGCCTAAGGTTCCAGTAAATCCCTATCAGGGGATTAACCTACTGTGTAAAGGCTCTTATAACCCAATCATTTCATCTCAGCCTTCCTGTGCATTGTCACACATGAGCTTCTGGGGGACACCTCACATTCAAACCATAACAGCCAAGAAATATTTTATTTTTGTGTGAGAATACTTATTAATGCATATGGAATACCTTCATAAAATACACATTCAAAAAAGCTAATTTTGTATAACATTTCAACTTTAGCAATATGCCATCAACATAATAATTATTATTTATTATATATCTACTAGGTGCCAGGGTGTGCAGAAAGGTAGATTAGATTTCCCAAATATAAGAAAATTGGTCTTGTATAAATTTTTTCTTGTAAGATATAAAAATTTCTGAGATTGTTGTAATATTTTAAACTTTATATTTCTTTCTACAGTTCCGTTTTGTTTTCTTGAAGGGATTTTGCATGAAACATAGAAATTGACACAGCCAAGAAAAAAATAAAATTATAAACATGCTTATTATGTCAACAGAGATGTTATAATATAATTTAAATAAATTTTGCTCTGAGTTGCATTGGTTCCCTGACCAAAATATTTTAAGTATTCATAATAAAAGATTAATGACATTTTCTTAGTACTAAATTTTGAAAAAAAAATTAATGTGGAATTTTGTGTCAGGCTGATACAATAGACAGTGACTATTTTACAGTACATTAAGGAAACCAGCTTCAGCCATTCCATAGTTATATCTTGTATTAATTGTCATGAAAGCTGAGGACATGACATTAAAATGCTGTTCAGGGAAAGCTGTTTTGTGAGAGTCAGAGACAATGTGGTCCAAGTTATGGAGACTTCTTGAGAGTTTAGGTCTCTCCAAGGAAAGGACTGATAGTTCCATTGGAGTGAATGAATAGCTTATTCATCAGAAGTTCCCAAACACCTGCCTCTGATCACATTATGACCATCCTGGAGAGCTAAGAATATTAAAATTCCTGAGCCTTAACCGCAACTCAGTAAGTCTGGGCTGGGATCCATGGAAATTTTCCTTTTAAGAGGCTCTTTAGGTTTCCCTCTCAATTGTATCTCTATATACTTCTAATAAAAAAAAAAAAGGAAAAAAAAAAGAGCCGCTTTAGAGGGGGCTGGAGTGGTTGCTCAGTGGTTGCAGTGCTTGCCTGGCTTGCACAAGGATACAGTTTCAAATCCCAGCACCACCTATACAATGAAGTGTATAGCCACATGAAAAACTAAATAAAATTGATATCTCTTTCTCTCTCTCTCTCTCTTAAAAAAAAACAAAAACTCTTTAGATGATGGTTCTGATGTGTGACCATATTTGGAAGCAACTCAATGGCAATTTCCCTGAAAATCATCTTTGTCAGATGTCCTTTTTACATGACCTGGTATTACAGAAGATCATAAAATTTGAGTTTGTTTTCCTTCTTATGGACCTAGAGAGAAAATGCTGCACAAAAAGAGGAGCGAGCCTTTAAGAGAGTTATTAACCTAAAGAAATGCACCTAGACTAGCCAGGTCTCTGGAACATATGCTTAGCAAGAAATAGTTCAGAGACTGGTGAAAGAAATGAAGAGAGGATCAAAAAGATGCAAGACCACCGAATTCAAAGGTATGAAGAACAGTCTTTGAGAAAAGCAGTAAGAAACTTGCTCTACATTTTCAAGGACAGAGTTAGGATAAATACATTCAATACATAGAAGGAGATTTCAATAAACTTTTTTGCAAAAAGTATTTCAATTTTCAGAAGCATTTAATGATAGAGTGTGCTTTAGGTTTGCCTACAGAAGAAGCAACATTTCTGCTATAAAAATATTATAAAGATGTGTTTTTAAAAATGAAGTTATTTGTTATGGAGAGTGTGATATTTATGGTATTCGTATAGAATTTATTCTGTTGTGATGTCTATTTTTGTGCTAAATAATTATGCACTTTATAAAGACAAAAGAAGTTAATGGCTTGGGATAGAGTGGTGACAAATTTAAGTCTGAGTGCTTTTTAAATCTCTATCATTTTTGTACATACATGGATTTATAAATAAGAGGTATATACTCAGTAAATCCTATTAAATCCTTCACTGGAACTCTGGAAATAATGCTGAAAAGCAAAGCGAACATTAGTTATCTATAATAATATAATTTAAATTATTGTATTACTTCTAAGAACACTAAGTCACATGATAGTGTACATGCATATTAAAAGTACAATAGACTAGAATTTTATTCTACAAAATGAATATAATTTATAGTTAACAGTTAGGGTTGAAAAGAGACAGCACTTACTGCATTATTAATTCTAAGTAAGCACTTTACCACTATTCTACACCCTCAGCATCTTGTTATTAATTCTAGATTTCTACATGTGATCTTGTTTTTACCTGTATTGGAAGATAATTAATTTTAATTTAAATTAATTTAAATAACTTCAGGGAAATAAAATGGTATACTAATAAAATAGAGTTCTGCTTGCGGAACTAATACTGTGACAACTTACACAAAACAGGGCTTTGTAAATGCTGACAAGTAGTTGTTATTTAACCTGCTTACCACATGGAGTTATTATAAGGATCAAATCAGTTAGTGCATGTAAAGAGCATTAAAGGGCTTCTGTCATGTTATGTGCTCAACAAATGTTAGTGTTATTGCCACGATTATTAATGAACAGACTGACTTGCTTTCAGGTTGTGATCAGAGCACTTAGCATGGAGCATGGCACAGAGCAGGTGTCTGGAAGTGTTTGTTCATTGATTATACTCAGCCTTTTGTAATGATTCATACAGATGTTATAACCACCAGGGCTTCTCAGTGGGGCTTTGTAACACATTATTCCATGTCCTATTTCCAAAGTAGACATTTCTTGAACTTCTTCCCAGTACTTGAGCTGCTGCTATTAAACAGTCTTTCATGCCCATATAAGGGTCTATGTTTTTAGAAGATGCTGGCAAAGAATTAATGAGAGTTCTTAGCCTGGAAATCTTCCTGAAGTTCTGAACATTTGAAATGAGTTTTTAAAGGACTAAAATTTGAGAGAGAGGGAGAAGTGTGCAGACAAGTTGAAATAAGAAAAATGGGATCTGGGATAAAGAAGAAAGTGACAAAATAAGGTTCTGAAACCATGAACTAGATTTCCCTGCTTTAGCAATGAACCATGTTAGGATTAAGGAGAAGAGATTAGCGAATGAGGGGAATGTGTGGATGAAATTCCATGGAACTAGATAGCTGTGTGTACGTTTGATATGCGGGGGGAACAGGAAGCCCTTTTGTAGGCTCTATGAATAGGAGAAAATGAAGTTTGAGGAAGGCACCAAGCACTTCTTCTAAGAGGTAGAGTGAATTTTGAATTTGTAAATGTAAGTAAAAAATGCACTTTCAAGAGTTTTTTTTTTTCAGAGGAATAGACAGCAAACTTGGTGACATTTTGGCTATTAACTTGAGTCAGTGGTCATAGCAGCATCAAGATTGTGAACAGCAGTGATTTAATTAACTACTATGTAGAATTTAGTAGGTAATATTTAGGTAATATTTGAAAGCAGGAGGATTATCAAGTTCACTCTTTTTATCTGTTCAGATTCCAGTTGTTAGGGAAGTAGTCAGTAGATACAGATTGGACACCTGATAGATAATAGGAGGTGAGGTCTGGAAATGAAATTCAGGAGCAATAAGTGCAGCTAAAACCACTAGAATGACAGTCCTATCAGATCTAGGGAGGGAGACAGCAGAGGGCATGTCTATTGCTCACCTTTCAAAGAGAAGAGTAAGAAATCCGTTTACCACTTCATCTTTCCAAACATCATAGTGTTCATCAGTATTTTTCTAAACATTTTTCATGTCTTTACCAGTTTGGATGAAGAGGGTGAAAAAAAGGTATTTACAATATTTATTTGCTTTTCTCATTGTGAATACAAAAACTATCAGAAAAAAATCAATTATATTATAATATTAGACTTGCTGTCAAAATGTGAAATTGATTTGGCTTCATTCTTTTGTCATATTTTAGGTAAAAGACCTCTTCAATGAATAAATATTATAATAATAAAAATTAACAGTGCATATTTCTCTCCCAGATGAGAGAAGAGAATGTAGAGTAAAGACATTCTTAGGTACATAGAACTACCTTAAAATCATGATGCAAATAAATAGCAGGAAATTTGTTAATTATAAAGTAGCTCTATCAATTATCTCTACTAAGACCATCTTGATTGACTAAGGACAGGCGCATAGCAAGAGTGGGGCTAGACCTCCTGTCCTCAACCCTGCCTCCTTCACTGCATCCCCACAGTCCAGGAATGCTTCGAGGTTGGATCACAGTTCAGAGAGCAGAGAGGCCAGGAGGATGGAGAGGAAGGACATTCTCACCTTGCCATGAGTGTGCTTACTCAATGAGACACATTTAGCTTACGTTATTTCATTTACACCACCAAAAGGTAGGTATGACACCATTGGTAATTTTTTTCCCTGAACATTAGACTGCAGACAACCTTATCTGAAACCATCTCTACTTTGTCAAAATTTTGAAAAGTGGCAAGAGAATGTGAAGTAAAGGCTAGTGCTTAAAATTTGAAATACTCCCCTATAATTGTGTGTTCCTAGCTCAACTTTTCAAAGACAACGAAATCACTTACTTGCTTAAAATAAAATAGTTCACAGGGATTGTGTGATTTTAAAATGATGGATTGTGTTTATATGAATGAGTTGTGGTATTTCACAAATAAACTTATAACTTAAATAGCACAAGTTTTTATCACTTTTTAACCCATTGAACACCAAGAACAGTGGATAAATATGACCAGATCATCTGACTGAAAACATGGGATTAATAAATAGCTCTATGCCTAATGTAAGCTCTCAGAAAATTTTGCTGATATCATTCACTATTATTTGCCTGCTTTGTTTTGTTTTCATGTCTGAACGAGTTTACATTTCTTGAAATTCATCTTATTTTGCTGAACTGCATTTTTTCAAATTAATCTAGACAACTTTTAGTGGCATGTTTGACTTAGTATTAAAATTTCTCTTTAACTCCATGTTATTGCAGGTGAAATAGTCTCTCATATCCCACCCATCCAAGTCAGTGACTGTTCCTTAGGATGGAGAGACCATATTCAGTGGTCCTTGATGGGACTATGAGGTAATAAATTAGCTCTGAGGGGTGTGGAGCTCTTTACTAATGAAAACGGAAGTACTAAGCAATTTCATTTGAAGTTAACTTCTGTTGTCCCAAGATTATCCCTATAATAATGACATTCTTGCTTCTAGTCTAGTCTAGAGGAAATAAAATGGATGGGACTTTGATTTGTGCAACTGGAGCCCATGGTGATGTGTTCTGCATGGAAGCGCCATCTGCCATGGGTTCCAGAAGAACAAAACAGACGGAATCAGTTGATTGAGAACATGTTTGCTCCCTTGCTACAGAAAATTTGATGTCCTTTTCATTTTCCTGATATTCTTCCTAATTACTGTGGATTGTCATTTCTGAGTGAGTTTTTGTATCTTTCTTCTTTAAACTACCTCAAGTTCTAAAAAGCTAAACTTTCTAAGGAAGCTTTAGATGTATTTACCAAAAGAGTTTAAACAGACACGGGTTAGTAAGAAAGAGAGTTAGCGGGAGTTAGAAGCCTAGCGCATCTGCCCCATGCAAGCCTGCCACTGGGCCCTACAATAGGGAGGCTGGGAAGTCAGAAGAAATGTTGATTTGGTTTTTCTGGTTGTTGTTGTTTGTTTGTTTTTTGTTTTTTTCACATGCAATAAGCAAAAGAAGAGGAAGCTTCCAAGTCTTTCCTTTCAAGAAATGTTAACCTCACTCAGTGCCATAATAACTATAAGTGGGTGCCAGTTGGGAGGAGAAAGCCCCTCAAAAATATTCCATCCCCATGCCTCCAGTATAGGTAGGGTAGGAAAGAAGCTTTGAACTCAAGTTTTTCTTTTTCTTTACTTTATCTAGGAAATGAATTAGAAATATGAGGAGAGGTAAAGAGATGATTTTCACTTTACAAAGCCTTTCCAAACCAGCTTTTATCAAGGTTATTATGCAAGAATCATTTTGGTAGAAAATGGTGACATTTGGGACAATAATCTCTTACCTGTTTATTTCATCATCCCTGTCTGTCTTACCGGCAGCCTTGTTTCCACTAATCTCTTCTCCATCTCCTCCACCACCCCAGTGCTCACTTTCACTTCCCCTCTCTTTCTCTCCTCCTCCATCTCTACCTTCAACTTCTTCCTTTCATATGGCCCATTCACTCCCCTAAAATTGTGGTTCAAGGATAAAGAAGGACCATATTCCTTTTAGTACCCCTTCTTTTCTCCATTTGCAATGTTTTCTATCCCCCTTTTTCCTAACACCCTTTTTCTCATGCACCCATGGAAAGTTCAGACCTCATCTCATTTAATGACTCCCTCTGCTGCATTCGCTATTGCTTCCTGTTCTGGAAATTCCTTACATATTACTAGATAGTCGTGTAGTATTTTTTCCCCTGGTGAAATGAAAACAGGTTATTTCTTGAAAGTTTATCAATAGGAAAGTTTTGATAGTCTAAGGCTTTCTAAAGTTGTGTTTTGTGGGTCGCAAGTGTCTTCCAGACAATTCATGCAGGTTAGTAAGCAGAAAAATGTAAATGAGAGGACATGTATGGAGGGGGTGCTATCAGATATAAATCCATCATTAAGTATGATATTTTATAATTAGTGAATGGAGAAAGAAATGATTTTGTTACCATAAAACAATAGTTTGGGTAAAAAGAGGTTAATTGGACTTGTTGCTGAAATCTTGGAAATGATATTAGGATCTTGTAGAATCATGCATCTTAGAAGTCTGGAGATCTGATGAATGCTAAACAGTTTTCAATAATTCAGATGACCAGGTACTTGACTTTTTACCTGTTATATTCTTAACTATCTTTGAAAGTTTTTTTTAATTTAAAATCTCCTATTAATTTGAGTAGTCAATCCCTTTCTCATTATCACATTTATTTTATAATCCTCATTTTTGTTTGTTTGTTTGTTTTTATTTGGTTTTTGTGAATAATGCCCTGGCCTCTTCTGGGGAAGGTCCACAGCCCCTCCCCCTCACTGGGAAGGATGACCAACTGGTTCCGCCTTCCTTGTAGTTAGATTCTGCTTTGCCTGTCTTCCATGCTATTTTAAAACTAAAAGGCACTCAGTTATAGCTGTGAGGGTTCCCAGGATGCACGCTGGAGGTAGAACAGGCTCTGATGACTTGTGATTAGCACACCTGGCTTTTCAAAGCACCAGCATCCACTTTCCCCTTCTGTGTAGAATTTTCACTGTTCTGCCTTCATCTTACAGGTAATAGTCATCGTACATACTTGGTCACTGTGGAATTGACACAAATATGGATTTTTTATCTAAAATAAGTTTCAAAAATAATATTTTTAGCTTGTCCTCGTTTAGAATTTGTGAATGGAAATGAGATCACTTTCGAAGTCTTCCTTTGAAAAATGTATTCGACGAGATATTTATCAGTTGTACAGCCTTACAAATGAATCATTTATCTTTTTTAGCTTTCTGGATTTTGTTTCTTGTATAAACCCCTTTTCTCTATACCAGATACATCGTCTTGAATTTCACATTCTGCACTGTTCCAATATCCCCACTAGTCTTATGGTTGTACTGCATTTCTAGTTTAGACAGCTCCATGTCCTGCTATTGCATCACTCTGCTAATGTAATTGAAGAACATGGTCTTATGATACTAGAAAGATGTGGAAAGAATACTAAGATATGTGAGATTATTCACATATTGCCTACGATGTACCTATATCATGAAACCAGTGGTACTGAAGCATATCTGAAGATACAGAGCTCTTTAAAGACATAGAATTGTGGAAAGACATCAGCTTTAATGCTAAACCGACTTTCATTGAAATTCTAGCTTCTTTTTTGTTTTAAAGAGAGAGAGAGATAGAGATAGAGGATTAAATATTAATTAGTATTTCTTCTGGTTTTCGTTGCTCTTACACTTTTTTGCATATGTGGTACTGGGATTCTAATCTGCATTCTCACACGCACCAGGCAAATGCTGTAAGTGCTGAGCCACACTGCTCTAGCCCCAAATTCTAGCTTCTTAAAGTATCAACATTGACCATTTATGATTTGAAAAATAATTTGGCCCCTTAGACATACAGTTTCTTTATCTTTCAGATAGGACAATCTGAAGGTCTTGTAGGGTGGTGTGAAGATTAAACAATTTCAATGGCATATGATATATGTTAAAAAGTTCCTATCCTGTTTAGAAAAATCAGAAGAAAAGTGGTGTTTTTGTTAGCTTTTTCATTGCTGTGACTAAAAGGACCTGACAAGAACGATTTTAGGAGGTAAAGTATATTTGAGGGGTCACAAGTTCAGAGGTCTCAGTGGCCAGCTCCATTCCTCCAGGCTCTAAGTGAAGCTAAACGTTATGGTGGAAGAGTGTAGAAGAAAGCTGGTCAAGGCATGGCTCAATGAAGCACAGAAAGAAATTCCATCCCAGAAATGAAATATTTACTCCAAAGGCACACTCCCAATAATCTACCTCCTTCAGCCACACCTCACCAGCCAACAGTTAGCAGTTAATCCCTGTGGGGATTAACTCCCTGATTGAGTCAAGGGTCTCTTAACCCAATCATTCACCCCAGCCTTCCTGGATTATCTCACAGGAGCTTTTTGGGGACACCTTTAATCCAAATCATAACAAAGGAATTAATCATCTTTTTATTATTAAGATATTTCTTTACATACAGTTATTTAAAAGCGTTATATGATAAAATATTAATGCACTAGATGTTAAATAGCTTCTCATTACTTAAAGCAGACATTTCACATTGAAGTTTTTCCATTCACTAATTCATACGGTGAGGAATGCCTTTTTTCTTGTTCAGAAAGATAATAAACATTACTTAGACCATGTAAAATTAAATTTAGTGGAGTTATTCAAATCACAAAGCTAGTTGACTATACATTAATTTTATTTTGTTGAAACATACTCTCGTTTCAAAAATGGGTTATCTAGGACCTATTCTAAATCACTGTTTTAGCATCTTAAATTAGTTACTTCAGCTTGCAATCTATATATCTTTATTTTTTATCTTGTTCACTCATCAAATATGTAGTGAGTGGCTAGACACTATTCTAGGCCCCTGGTATTTGTTAGTGAAAGAAGCAGACAAAAAGGTCTCTGCTCTTGAGTAGCTCCTATTTCAAGCAGTAGGAGATAATAACTTTTGTAACAATAGAGCACAATGTAAAAAGCACTTGGAAAGGTGTGTGAGTGGTAAGAGGAAGTAGATTATGTAGTAAGTAGTATAGTTAAGATAAAAATCATCAAAAGCTGACATTTGAACAAACACTTCAAAAAGGTGAAAGATTTAGTTCCACCAGTTCCAAGGACAAAAGGATGTCAAGACCCTGAAGCCAGAAGGGCTAGTGGGGAGAGTAGCAGATGAGCTCCAAGTGTAATGGGGAGCCAGATTGTGAATGAATTGGGGAACCATTGTGAAGTCCTGAGCAGAAGTGTTAGGATCTAATTTATCTTTCAGAAAAGTCAGTCTGGCCATTATATTGAGAATGAAATCTAGGAATAGGGCAGGGTAAATGCTGGGCAATCAGTAAAATGTCTGTAGTGAGAATTCAAGCAAAATATGGAACTGGTTAGGAAAGGATGGTAATAATGCAGCAGCTGAGAAATAGTCATATTCTGCACATATTTTCAAAATATAGTCAATCTGGTCAATTAGATGCATAATATGAGAGCAAGGGACAGTCTAAAGTTTAGGACTAAACAGTAGGAGAAATGTATTTGCAACCAAACAAGATTTGAGATGGCTGCTGGAGGATCAGGTATGGAGGAATAAGACAAAGAGTTCCATTTGGAGATGTTGATTTTGAGATATTTGTTAAATCCAGGTGAAAATATGGAGGCAGTTGGATATCTGACCCTAGAGTTTAAGATGAGAAGATCAGTTTCCAGGTAGAAATTTTGCATATGTTTTCAGTAGTTTGTGCCTAAAATCATGTTGAAGAATGACTTAAAATACTGAATGGGAGATTTAGAAAGAATGGTGACCAACTACAGAACTCCTGAAGTCTCTTGTTGTTTTTCCCTGTTTCTGTGTAATTTTAATCAGTGACCCACAAATCAGAAAATTGTATATCTGAAAAATGTTTCATTTTCTCAATATTATGTTATTTTGACTGTCCCTAAGTTTTCATAGGACAGACATACTATAACACTTTGGAAGTGAGCTCAGATACATGTGTTTACTCAGCACTGCTTGAATATAACTGTTGTCTCCATTGATGGGAAAATAAACAAAAACAAAAATAAAAAACATAAGATTGAGAAATAGAGGTGTAAACAGCCATAGTCTACTATTTGGCAGCATAGTGCACAGTAACTAGTTTCCTGACATTAGTTATGAAACATTAAACAATTTGAAGTTCAAATAGTGTTTTGTTTTGTGTGTATGTGTGTGTGTGTGTGTGTGTGTGTTTTTCTTTGTGGAACCAGGGTAGGGGGTAATGATTGCAGTCATCAAAATGGAAAGTAAAATGAGAGAAAGTAATTATGTAAATTGTGTTTCTTGAAGGCTTTTAGAATTTTTAATTCACATACTCTAAGTATCTGGAAGCACATTTAGTTCCTGTTTGGAGAGATGAAAGCCTTGCCCTAACCTCATCTGCAGTTTTGTGGCAATGTGAGTTTCTCCTGTGTGTACCGTGCAGGGAAAAGTAGAAATGGCTGAGTGGGCAGTTGGCAGCCATTCATAGCATTGATTGCAGTCATTCATAAAACCCAGCAGGGCTGAGGGTGGAGTTAGGGGGAGCATTCCCCTGAGGTGGTTACAGAATGTCATTTGCATAAATCTTCAGTGATGCTTGAATGATGAAAAGATGCTCACATGCAGTTAGAAGACAGTAAGAGTCCATGTCTGATAAATCCCTATGCAATTAATGGCATCACAAAGAATAAGAGGTCAACCCCTTTGACCTCTTAGTCCCCGATCCATGGTAGTTCCAGTAAGTCAGTGCTATTACAGTATTCTTGGTCTCCTAATGTCTGGCTGAAGGAGTGAATACTGGATAGCAACAGACCTTAATGGCTGCAACATTCTGAAATGTCATTGTTGTGTTTCTTAAAGTATGAGGGTTCTATATTTATTATACTTTGTCTAATGCATGGGAGATAATGGAAATTACTAGAGCTAAACAATTTTCATATATTAAAACTGTCAGAACTGTTAAGGTTTTATATCTCCAAACTGATACAATTCAATTATAATTGTAAAGAAATGTAAATCCATTACAGGCTAACAAAACGTTTCTATTTTATATTTTTGATGTGTCTTGTTTTGAGCATAGGGTAGTTTTTTCTTTCTTGTACCAAGGAGAAATCTCAGCTCAAAGGAAGTAAGGTTAGAAAATGTAAGAATATATATTATCGTAGTTTAAACATCAATCTCCCAATTTTGTTGAAAAATTAACAATTTGAAGCAAATAGTTCCCTTCCTCAAGACTCAGATTTGATAGCTATTACATCACTCTAATGTGTGTGCTATGATCAGGATATATGTTAATTTGGAAAATATGGTCTTCTATTGTTTTTAAAAGCACATTTAATTAATTCCAAGTTGTTTTTGAAGAGTAACATATTTATTTTCATTATTCAATAAAATTTTAAAGGTCAGAAATTCAAATTAAGTTTTTTGTCAGAAAAATTATATGGTGTGTAGAGACAGGAATAATATGTTGGCAATTGTTATTTTAAACAAAAACCACTTGGTACCTTAGATAAGATTTTGTTATTGTTGTTGGTGTTGTTTTGTAAAGACATGGCCTTTTAGTTAGGGGAAAAAACAGCTTGGCTTTGAAACCTACCCATACTGCAGTGCAATACTCTGCCTTATTTAGAAAGTAGTTAATACAAAATTAAGTATATTTAATACTTAAGCAAAGTTCTGAGGGGTAAACTTCCTTTATTTCATAGTTTTGTATAAATATCTGCTACTCTAGAAAAAGAAGAACAAAAATTTATTTTGATATTATTCAAAAATTTTTATGAGTTGGTGATACTTCAGATATTTCACAAGCCAGTTCATATAGGTAAGCCATGCTGCATATTCTATTTTTAGTTGAGTGACAATCCTTAAAAGATTTTCCAATGCTTTGAAATTCAACTTGCTGGACCTTGTACCTTATATAAATTAGGTTAAATTTCAGGGATCAGAAATGGTAGTGTATGTCTTCTAACAACTGCCTTCCTAAATGTTCTCTCAATGCTCATGTGTAGTTGGCCTTCTCCTGTTAAACTGGACAGTCACGTGAGGCTTTGCAGTTCCCCTTTGTCGCGCCTCTCTCTTGACCAGTCCATTGACAGTGTAGCATCTGCTCTAGAGAAACGCCACGTTTCTTTATTATCATACCAGGAGGAAGGCGTGTTAAGGTTTGAAATGGCACCATTTTCTTTTCGTGTCATGTTACATATTGGTTTCTGAGTCTCACTTGGCCTTGTTTGGAATGCGCAATGTGTGTGTGCACGTTTCTGTGCGTTGTGTCCACGTTTCCCTGTATCGTTTCTTTCAGAAGTGGAGAACTTTGCCACGCAGCTTTTAGAGCTGGGAAACAGTTTGTCCACCCCTGCCGCACTAGTGATCCACTTCTGGAATAATACGACTGGTCCTAAGTATGAGGAGCGTAGCCAAGTTTCCCGGAAGCCTCTGTGAAAGTTCTTAAGAACCAGATTCATGCTTGGGGGTCCTGAATCCTAAGGGACATTTCCATTTAGCAAAATCTAGGATGTGGGGTTTCAGTTTTATTACTAATACTTCCCTGCTCAAAGCTGCATTTGTTTTAAAGCATCTGAGGAGAGGGACTTTCTGGATGGGGATGTAGCTCAGTGGTAGGATGCCTGCCTAGCGTGCCAGAGGCCCTGGGTTCAATATCCAGCACTAAGGAGAAAAAAAAGGAGAAGGAAAATCAGAGTCATCCAAGTACAACCTCAGAAGGAGGTGATTTCTGATTTCGGTGAATAAATCTCTTTAGTGCTCCATAAGCCCTGTTCACATGTAAGTAACAGAGTTTGGGGTGTAGCTCATTGGTTAGTGCTTGCCTAGTTTGCATGAGGTCCTGGTTCAATCTCCAGTACTACAACAAAATGAAACATGAGGGAAACTGAAAATACCAACTCCTGCTGCCTCTTGGAACTTTGTTATATTGTCTACCCTCTCCATTAATTTATTTTATGATGAAGGACTTAACACACAGAGATCTTTTATTGTCACGTGGAGATAACTTATCACATTACACACACACACACACACACTCACTCCATATATGAACATGTCCTTCCATGTCTTACTTCTCATTGGTGTGAAGGAGATTTTAATATAAACAGACCTGTGTGGAGACTAATGGCATGAAACAGAGTCCGTATTTTTTTAGTAAAACTGCCAAAGCCACCAAAAATCCTGCTCAATTTTTAACATGTCAACACAACAGCTGTTCCTATTTTTAAGCTTTCAGATGTCTTCATATGATGAGGCCAAAGCGTTCAATAGCTTTTCTGCTATGGGGAAAGCTGCTGACAATCATTTTATTGATGCTAAAAGGAAAACCAAGTACAGAGGCCAGCACAGATTTTATTTGGGTGTTACTAAGCTTTTGGAAGCAAAGTCAAAGATTTCTAATTCTAGGGTCCTTTCCTGGGCCCCAAGGTAGTATTGAAGGGGCTTGCAAAAACTTTTCTGTAGATTGTGTTTTCAGTACCCTGTTTAATTTCCAGATGTGTTCTACCCTTTTTATAATTAATAGTGCGTTATGCTGTCTATCATGCGCCCCAGGTGTGTTGTCAGGGACATGGCGAAGCCTGCTGCCTGCAAAACACCAAGAAATGCTGAAAACCAGCCCCAACAACCTCCACCGTAAGTATGGCATTGGTTTTATTGACTGAAAATGTCATCTCTTACACAGATCGCTGTTACAGACTTATTAATTCACATGCATGTGCAAGTAGATACTATGCCTTCTCTGGTGTATGTGTAATAAGAAGGCCACTATTGAATTAGATAAAATTATCTGGAAACATGAGCTTTGGATTCAGCATCTTCATTAAATGATGTTTCCAATAACATTGTAAGGATAAAACTAATTAGAGGAAAGGAGAACTTTTTCAGTGCTCTGGAGTAGCAGCAATTCTGTTTACTATTATTATTTTTTAAAATAATTTTCTAATATTTTTTGGAATATAAGCTGAAGTACACAATTTCAAGGAAGTAAGGAGGCAAAGTACAGATAGGGTGGTGAATGGGGAGCAGAGGGTGTAAGTAAGGGAAATGCACAAAATCATTTTCCAACCTTCACACTGTATTATTTAAAGGTAATATCAATCTAAACAAGTGGGTTGCCATCCAATTTAATTTTTATAAGTGCTTTCTTATCTGTAGATATGAATGATTATTAAGTAACCAACAAAAGGGAAAAGGCAGAATAGAGAATAAATCACATATATAAACTCTGAGTTTCAAATATAAATGTTAAGGAGACAAAATGTAAAGAATTTTGAAATTATTCTGACTAGTGTGATTTATTTAATCCTTTGAACAGTGTCATGCTCCTGGATTTAAAAACATTAAAATTTCCTTAATATTTCTTGGAAGCAGCCATAGGTTTAGTGTAAGCATTGCAGCCAGGTGTTTATGGCTATGGAGAGCCTCCTTCCAAGCTTTGTGGAAAAGCCTTTGAAGAAATGTTCCTTCAGAACAATTTTCTATAAATTCCTCCAGTTACATTAAAATTCCCTGAAGGGAAACTAAAATGAATTGATAAAGTAGCCAAAAAAAAAAAAGCTGTGAAGAAAATTAAATTTTTTGCAACTATTTTACCATAACATTTTAAGTGAAAGGCAGAATTAAATTTAAATTTTCTTACGTGGAAGATAATTCTATTCAGAGTATTGCATATATCATGCTATTCTGCATAATTTTAGAGCTCTTTACATTGTTTCACCAAAAGCCTCATTCAGAACTCAGTTTACTTGTTGGATTTCTTCTCTAATCTCTGTTTCCTCTTTGGTTGTTCATTGAAATGCTTATATTTTATTTATTTCAAACAGTAACAATTTTAAAATATAACATTGTGTTTTTTCTTTCATGTTATATAAAAATTTATTATTTTTATTGCTGCATATTGCTTATGAGGAATGATGAGTTTCATTGTGTCATATTCATATATGCATAAAATATAATTTGATCAATTTCACTCCCTATCACCTCCCCTACTCTTTTCTGCTCATTCCCCTTAATCCTGTTCCTCTACCTTAATGGTTTTCCTTTTTCTTTCATGGCATCCTGCCCCCCTTTTTTTCATGTTATTTCCTCTGTAGCTTCCACATATGAAAGAAAACATATGGAACTTTTATTTCTGAGTCTGAATTATTTTGCTCAAAATTATGGTTTCCAGTTCCATCCATTTTCCTGTAAATGATACAAATTTCATTCTTCCTTATGGCTGAATAAAACTCCATTGTGCATATGGCACACTTTCTTTATCCATTCATCTATTGATGGCACCTTGACTGATTCTATAATTTTTCTATTATGAGTTGGTCTGCTATAAACATGAGGATGGATATGCATGTATCTCTAGAGTGTGCTGACTTTCATTCTTCGGAATAAATACCAAGTGGTATAGGTGGATCACATGATAGTTCTATTTTTAGCTTTTTGACGAACTTCCATAATGATTTCCATAGTTGCTTTCCCCATTTACATTTCAAATAACATTGCATACATCCTCAGGAGCACTTATTGTTATTTGTATTCATGATGATTGACACTCTAACTGGAGTGAGATGGAATTGATTTGTGTTTCCCTGATAGCTAATGATGTTGAACTTTTTTCATATATTGTCATTTGTACTTTTTCTCTTGAGAAGCGTCTGTTCAGTTCATTGGCTTATTTACTTATTTATTTTAGCATTGGGTCTTTTTAAGTTCTTTGTGTATTCTGGATAGTAAGCCTCAGTTGCAATAGTAGATGGCCAAGATTTTCTCCCATTCTGTTTGTTGTCTATTCACCCTTAATTGTTTCCTTTGCTGTATAGAAGCTTTTTAATTTGATGGTATCCCATTTATTGATTCTTGCTTGCTTTCTGAGTTCTAGAGATGCTATTCTGGAGGTCTTTGTACTTATATATTGAGGCATTTTCACTATTTTTTCTAATTGTTGCAGAGTTTCTGGATTTATACTTAAGTTTTTGATTCATTTTGAGTCACCCTAATACTAAAACCAGCAAAGGATATAACAAAGAAGGAAAACTACAGACCAATATAATTGATGAATATAGATGCAAAAATCCTCAATAAAATGTTAACAAATGAAATTCAGGGAATGCCTTAAAAAATCATAACATCATACTCAAAACTGATTTCATTCCAGGGATGCAAGAATAGTTCAATATGTGCAAATCAATAAATTTAATACACCACATAAGTAGAACCAAGGACAAAACCACATGATACCCGAATAAATGAAGAAAAAAGCCTTCAACAATTCTCCACCACTGCATGACAAAATCCCCGAAGAAACTAGGGATAGTAGGAACCCATCTCAATATCATAAAGTCTGTATATAGCAAACCCAAAGTCAGACTCATGATGATTGGGAAAAAACTGAAGGGAATTTCCATAAAATCAGAAATACGGAAAGGATGTCCACCCTATCACTCTTATTAAATATACTTGAAATTTTATGTCCTTGAAATTCAGTGTACTTGAAATTTTATGCTGAGCAATTAAGCAAGAGAAAGAATTAAAAGGGGTGCAAATAAGAAAGGAAAAAAACTGAATTATGTCTATTTGCAGGTGATAGGATCCTATACTAAGATCTTAAAGGTTTCACCAGAAGACTTCCTGAGCTAATAGAAAAATTCAGTAAAGAAGCTAACAGAAAATTTTAGTACAAAATCAACATACAAAAATCAATAGCTTATCTACATATTAATAATCTGCAAAGAAAGAATTCAGAAAACAATCACATTCATGATAGTTTTTAAAAAACCTAGGAATAATCTTAATCAAGAAGGCAAAAACCTCTACAATGAAAATATAGAACATTGAAGAAAGAAATTGTAAGATTGAAAGACCTCCGTGTTCATGGATATGCAAATTGATACTGTTAAAATGCTCATATTACCAAAAAGATCTACAGGTTCAATGAAATTAAAAACTTGAAAGAAGTATTCTTAATGCTGTTGCCATATTTATTTTTCTGTATTTTTATTTAAAAGTTTGAGACAAGGTGTTGCCAAGGCTTGTCCCATATTCTTGAACCCAGGCAATCTAGCACGTTGGCCTCCTGAGAAGCTTGAACCACAGGTGTTCACCCATGCACCCAGTTTCTTTTTCCATAAATATGTTCTTACTGTAAAACCATTTTCCTATAATGGAATGATTCTTGGTAATGTACAGAAAATTTATGGTTCTCCCTTCCGAAAATTTTTGGTTCTAGGAATTAGGAAACTTTACTTCTATTAGGATTCAAGTAATTTCTGAGAAAGTTCTTTAAGGAGAAAACATTGATTTAAAAATCTGTTTTATTACACTTTATAAATTGGTCCCACTTATTCAAAAGTAAACTTTAATTTGGACATGATTAGATATGGAGTGATAATTGTGATATTTTTCAATAAGACTTTAGTTTTATTTGCTTTCTTTCTTACTCTTTCTTTCTTTCTTGCACTTCCTACATATTTATAGTTGTGGAACTCTGACATAACTTAATTGAACTTAGTAAACTTCCTTGGCAGACAAGAAGAAGCAACCATGGGCTCTTTTAATTTTACTTTCTGATAATCTCTTTGCTCATTCTATTCCTTTGATTAAAATAGTGAACTTCTCAGTAGGTGATTTGAAGGATTTAAAAGTCTGCATTTATTCCTTATTTCTGTTGATTCTCTACAGAGAGTGGGGTTTTTGGATTGAGTTCTCCATGTCTACATAAATTGTGTTTCTTGGTTGATATGGAAAGAGAAAAGTAAATGGGAAGATGATTTTTGAGAAATTTGTACAATATGCATATTTGCGTATATTTACAATATCAATTACTTTATTTTCAGAGAGGGAAAGAATAGCTGGATGTGGTGGCACACGTCTATAATCCAAGAGGCTGGGGACTGAGGCAGGAGGCTGTCAAGTTCAAAGCCAGCCTCAGCATCATAGTAAGGCCCCGAGCAACTTAGTGAGGCCCTATTTCAAAATATAAAATAAAATGGTGGAGGGAAGTGGCTCAATGGATACTTGCTGCTAGGTTCATTCCCTAGTACCAAAATTAAAAAAAAAGTGGGAAGAATGGAGTATGAATGCGATGTGGGCAAAACTGCAGGCAAGCATGTCGGCTCATGGACTATTAATAGTCCAGGGAGAGATGCAAAGATCTTGACTTAGAGAAGTAGTAGAGGATATGGGAAGGAAACATTTCTAGAACCAAGTAAAAGGAAAATGGGCCGTGCTTTAAGGTCAGTTAAATTTGGTTTGTAAACAAAAAGTTTAGTGGAAACACCATATTAATGGCTTGGGTGATAAAGTGACACTAACCAGGAAGTTGAATTAAGAATGTGAAGGAAATCTCAGGAGGTGGGCAGTGGTGAGTTCAGATTTTGATACAATGATCTTGAGGTACCTGACAGATATTCAAGGGTATAGATTCAGAAACTGTTGCATCTAAGAGCCTGAAGCACTCAGTTAACTGAAGTACATGACATAGTCTAAAGATATGTAGGAAAAAATAACAGAGATCTCTGGGGAAAACCAATGCTTAAGGAACTAGAAAAGTGATCCCCCCTCCCTCAACCACAGCTGAGAAATAATGATTAAAGAAGCAGGAGGACTAGACGTACAGGATTCAAGGGGCATGCCCATCAGTGACAAATGCAGCAGGAAATCAAGAAATAAGTGATGGGATAAAAGGTGTCTTTTGCTTTTTGTTATGTAGACGCCATTGGTAGCATTCATAGAAGTTTTAACATATAAGTGTGTGGGAATCTAGCACTTCAAGGATGTCTGAGGAGGAAAGGAGAAGTCAGGAAAAGGGGATGGTGCATGGCTTTTCCAAGAAGCTTTCCTGAGTAGATAAAAGAAGCAGAGATTATTTGGTAGATAGAGGACACAGGGTGACTGTGCTTATGTTGCTTGGTGCATTCTATTATGCAAGCCTAGTTTGATGGATACACATACCAATGTGCTTTTATATTTTTGATAACTGTGTATGTAAACTATTCAAATAGTCCCTTTATGTTATTATTAAGATGTCACTCAGTCATAGTTTAAGCATGCTACATCAGTTGTCATCACTTGATCAGAGAAATAAATATATCATAATATTAGTGGAGTTCATCAAATTGAGTCTGATGCCTGCTAGGACTAGGTATAAGATACATTGGTAGGGCTGGAGCAGTTGCTCAGCAGTTACGGTGCTTGCCTGGCATACGCCAGGACACGGGTTCCAACTCTAGCACCATGTACAAGCCGAGTGTCGGAGCAATGAATGACACATGAAACACTAAATAAAATTGATTCTCTCTTTCTCCCTCTCTCTCTTCAAAAAAGATACATTGATAAATGAGGGAGTTCTTGTCTAAAGGGTTTTGTCTCAAATTAAGGGAGGGACAATTATATAACCAAAGAAATTGTAATTCTGCGTAATAAGTGCTACACTAGAAGTGTGTTTAAAAGAAAAAAATGATTTATTCTATTTGAGGTTGGTTTGATCAGGGAATTTAGAGTCTTCAATAGTTAATATGAATTTTGAAGAATGAACAATTGAGTAATTAAGCAAGTTTGGTTACAGCTTTCCAGGACAAAAAAAAGAATAGTTGTCAAGAGGCCCCAAATGTCTGGTTGTGCTGGTGTCATTTAAAGCATGTATTCAGTGCTGGAACCTGTGAGTATGTGTTGTGTTTTCCCCTAATTTAGTCCTGAGGGCACTGGGCAGTTGCTGTGAGCCTCAGCTGTGCCCAAACAAGGCTCTACAGTGGAAGTCTTGGATATTTGCACTGGGCCTTTAGAGGATACTCCTTCATTCTGGTGGATGACCTACCACCTAGACACATGGCCTGTTGTTCCTCTCACAGGAACCTTGTTTTACTGACAGCTTATTCCTGCTAGAATAGGTACTCACTAGGGTACCCTGATGAGAAGAGAGTTGGTTTTCAGTGTATTGATTAAGTAAAATATAGGAAAAGCAGTACCACAAAAACACACACAAAAAAAAAAAAGAAAGAAAAAGAGAGACATGAATTAACAGAAGTAGTTTTTTTAATGAGAGAAACAGAGAATCAATTAAATTTACTTTTTCATGTGGCTTTCGTTGTTATGACACTTCATTGTGTATGTGGTTCTGGGGCTCGATCCTGCATATTTGTTCATGCCAGGTCAGCGTTGTAACCGCTGAGCCACTGCTCCAGCCCCACAAGCAGAGTTATTACTGACAGATATCAAAGATGAGAGGGGATATGCTTCACGAGGCCAATGCAAAGCCAAGGGCCAAGGCTATCTGGGATATGCATGCATGCTCATAGAGTATAGAAGACGAGAGAGAGAGAGAGAGAGAGAGGGAGAGAGAGAGAGAGAGAAGGGACTCTCCTGGGCCAAAGCCTTCACAGGTTGTTACTCAAGCACATTCGCTGGGAACTGCTAATTGGTGGTTTAGAGCAAACAGACACAAGCTCCAGGGAGTTATGCTGTGACTGAGAGGTGGCCACTGTAGTACATCTGGGTTTCAGTGGGGCATGCCCAGGAGACTCTATCTAGTTGTTTTACATAACTCTTCCACTAGTTATGATTTTGGCCTGTTGACAGCACATTGATGTCTCTGTTTGCATTATGACCAGTCTCAAAAACCAAAAATTACCAGTGTAACATCAGAGTCTGGGTTCCATACAATTAAAGAGCCCATCAGAAAGAATCTAAAGGAATTTACTGCTACAAGTTCACTAATACTATTGAGATTCTTTGGTTTGTGTTTCTATGATTATCTGAAAAAATGAATAACTTGGTTTCAACGGTGTGTTTATTTTTGTTCATGTTTATTTTGTATTGTTATTCTGCTTTTAGATTCTGTTATTTTTTTTTATCAATTTCATTCATTTATCAAAAAATGACTTTAAGTTCACAGTAACATTCAACTTCTTCTCAGGATTTTGCTTTGCCATTCTTTGTCCTCTCCGCTTCTCTTTTCTAGAAGTCATCTTGCTGCACAGTGGTAATCTTATCTTGACTTAATCATCTTGAGCTCCAGCTACACTGAGGGTTTTGACTTGGGCGTGTGTGTCAGACACTCTCTTTTTCTCCACAGCTTTAGATGAGTCAGCCTTGAATTGATGAGGAGGCTTCCATCCACATTTTTCTTTTAATAGGCATGCTTTTTCAGATCTCAAGGGCATGGCTTTTTTCAGCAATAACAACTTTTGTGCAGACTTAATCAAAACAGAGACTTCCGAGGACCAACATATATGGGTCGAGAATGAATTTATTCATGTAGATATGGTAGCATACATTTAACCTAATTTTAAAATAGACAACCTTGAGCACTAAAAATATAACTCTGGGAAGCAGTCCCATAGCAATATAGGAAATATATATCTTTACATTTGAAAATATGGTTTCTCATCTTAAATTGCATATCTAACATCACAGTTATATCTTATGCCAGATAATAGACTAAACAAAAGTGTATCCTTGACATTATAAACAGTTGGAAGAAGCTCTTTCATCATGTCACTGTGCCTTTAAGCTCTGCACACCTATTAGAACACCCATTATGGTCTTCAGGCTGTGTGGCCTAATGCTCACAACTCCAAGTCTAACTTTCGTAGTGGATGGCAGAAGTATCAGGCATGACTTAGAAGAATGGGGACTCACTGGCAGATTGTCACCACTTCAGACACATCCCATCATGAGTACAGTGATTCCTCCCAGAAGTTTGGGAATGACTGTAAATACTGGAATCAGATCTCCTTTCCCTGCTTTAGAAGTTTTTGCCCCTCTGTTCCTCCTGAGCCATGTAGTCTCTGCTTCTGAAGTTATTGAGATTTTCTACTCAATCTTTTCCAAATTCTTTTGTTTTTTATTTTTTAAATCTCAGCACAGATGTGGTCTACCCCTTCAGGGGAAGTTTGTTAAAGCAGCTTTGGAGGAGAAGCAGGCATTACAGGAAGGAAGTGAATTTCTTCCATGGGTGAAAGAGTGCTCAGCAGGGGAAGCGGCTCATTGCTTTCTTGGCAGTGAGTTGACCTGTTGGCTCTCCTTTCTGCACCCTGTTCAGAGCAGTGTCAGGCAGTGGCTATTGTGACAAGCAGAGCAGTGTCCTTGCCTTTTGAGGGTTTAGAGTATAGAGGGGTGAAATCTAAAACTCAAACCAGTAGAGACATTAAAATTTATCTTTTAAGTAAGAGCCTAAACTGAGTGCAATGGTAGAAAGCTACACTGGAGAAGCTATGTAGAGTTTGTTCATGAAAGATTATGAGGTTATGACATTTAAGGAGAAACTTGGAAGGTAGAAATCAACACTGAAGAATCAGGGGAAGGAAATTGCAGGCAGAGAAGACTGTATGTGCAACCACTCTTATATGGTCCTTATTTGCATGATATATGTTTGGGGAATTCAGAGAATACCAGAGGAAGTAAATGAGCAAGAGGAAGGTAGTGGATAACATAAGCAAGAATTCCATCTTAGAGGCCTGGTGGGCCTTAAATTTAATCTAAGCATTATATCAAGAAGTCCTTAAATCCCTTCAAAGAAGGCAGAACCATGATCCAGTGTAGTGTAGCAAACACTTTCCCAGGGGATCTGAGAACTGCAGGACACAATTGTTCTGGTTGAGACAAAATACAATGGTAGCTTGGATCATGCTGGTCACAATAGAGATGGAGCAAGTGGAATTTCGTCATGAAGTTTTGGAAGCAGTGAAAAAGAAAAGGAATTTCTGCTATGGACTAAGGGGAGGAAGCTACAAATCACATATGTGAACACTAATACTATTAATCTTCATTGAATCGTAGAATGAAGATATATGTTTTCTCATGAAGTTTTAAGCATGCACATAAAGGTATCTTAAAAGGGATATATAAGTAAAAAAATTTAGAAATTTCAATTGTATAGCATTCAGCCATTTTTATATGACTTCAAATCCCATATAAAGGTATGAAGGTAAAGCAATTATGAAGAGAAAAATGGAATAAAAATGGAAACATTATCAATTTTTTCCACTTTAAATGCTTACATTTTGTAATTCTTATTTACTATGATATTCTACTGAGACATAAGAATTTAAAATTGTGTACGTATGTGAATAGCCTAAGAGAAAGAAATATTTAAAAATATGTACTAAATAAAAATATAACTGCTTTAAATAGATATTTACTGAATAAAATCTAGACAAAAAGAAAATGGTCATATTTTTCATATGCAAAAAATCTTTTAGTCATATATTTTATTACAAATAAAGATATTTTATTCAGAGGCAGGTTTTTTTTGCACTAATTTTAGCCATATGATTATATCAAAATTGTGATGAATTTTGTAGTTTGGCTTAAATTTTTGTCATATACAATGAGATATGCAATATCCTAGTCTATAGTTCTGATACCACCTATAGTAGAGATCAACATTAATTTTTGGTTGGCATTAGAAAAATAAAATCCCAACTAAAACATATGTTTTTGCCTTTTAGAATAAAGTCAGTACAACCAGTAACTTGAAAATAGAGAATACTAGGAACACTGACATTTCCAATTCATGGCTATAATTAGAAAGTGACAGAATTAAAAAAACCAAACTGTGGCTTTTAGTCTTCCTTCTCTATATGATTTGCTTGCTAATGCAAATCGTTCTATGTCAATTCACAAAGTGTTCTAAAGTCCCTCTTTCTGCTGTAACTATTTGAATGATGATATTGTGTTTATCTCTTTCAGAACGTCTATTGGGAACAATGCTGTATTCAGTTGCTTTGATATTAAAAAGAGTTTAGTTCTGTAAGAGTAGAAATGTACTAGTTTTATTTAGCAGTTATATTTTGTAGAACTTGACTAGTCCTTATTTGCTGTCACTAGTTATCTCTTATTGATTAAACCGGTCCTGTGTTAGAATGGTCTAAGTAGTTACTGTGTTTGCAACACTGACCTCAGGGGGCTTTTCCTCTTGTACTTGCTCTGTGCTCTTTATTCCTGTAAGTACAGCATATTTGAGCCAAATGCATTTTTCTCTCCTGTACAGACCATCTGCCATTAATCCTATACTTTATTTTCTTGTTGATTCTATCAGGAAGCCTAAAGGTCATTTTTAAACCGTAGGCCCAGGGCCAGCCCCAAGCAGCCAGCTTAGTGGTTTTTCATTCCTCCCACTTTCATGACCCAATCATAGAAAATATTTGTCCATAGAAAGAAAGAATTGCAATACTGCTTTCCATCAAGCCCCATGATGCGGGCAACAACTGAGGTTGTGTGTACTTGTCTTCACATAGAAAACAAAACATGAGTCGGTACAGTGGTGCATGACTATAATCACATTGGGATGGGAGCTGAAGTAGGGGGATTGCAAGTTCAAGGTGAGCTTTTGCAGCTTAGTGAGATGCTAAGCAAATGAGACCCCGTCTCAAAAAAATAAAAAATTTTTTAAAGGACTGGAGATTTGGTTCAGTGGTTAAGTGCCCCTGGGTTCATTCCCTGGTACCAAAAAGAAAAAAACAACAAAAACAAAATACAGAAAACAAAGCATGAATCATATTAATGACTTGCCCTGGGGCCATTCAGCAGGAGAGAGGCAGATCCAGGTCTAGAATTCAGGCATCTGGATTCATAGTATAGGATGGATTCAATATACTCAAATGGTTTGTACTGTAAGTGTTCTTGGTTTGAATGTGTCCTACTACGTTCATGTATTAGAAATCGAATCCCCAAATTGTTATTATTACTGTTTTTAGGTGATGATGGAAGGTATTTTGAATTAAGTAAAGTTGTGAGGGGCTCTGATGATGGCATTAGTAGTTTTATAAGAAGAGGGAGAGAGACCTGGACTAGTGCACTTTCTGCCTGACAATCTGAGTCCCTCTACTGTGTTATGACACAGGAAGAAGGTCCTCAACAGGAACTCAGCAAAAGCTTGTAGACGTCTCAGCCTCCAGAGCCATGAGTCAAATAAACTTCTATTCTTTATAAATTATTTGATCTCAGGTATTTTTCTGTAAAGCTAAGAAAAAAAAAGAACTACAACAATAATCAAAAGGAAGAATTTGGTAGTTTTTAATGGAGTAATGGAGAAACCCTAGCTTTACGGTTTAGAAGCATGTGTTTTCAGGCCTTGTTCTGATATTCACTTACTAACTGGCCTTGCCCCATTCTTTTATCTTCCTAAATCTTAGTCTTTTTAATCTGGATAATAAGAAGAAAGTTATTGTTAGTTATCTTATTGGAAATTTTTAAAGTTGAAATGAGATAATGTACATGAGAAAGTTGTATAATTTATAAAGTACTATATAAATATTAGTCACATATTGTTCTAAAGTAGCAGTGAAAAATCTTTACATTGTTCATTATGTCATCCATTTAATAAATATTTATCTAACTCATAAGAACACTCATACTGGCGCAATTTGAAAATGGCCACATTTGGCCAATTCAGTAAAAATATAGGCTGCATTTTTTATCTATTTCCTTTTGAAAGGAGCAATGTAAAAAGGCATAGGAACAATTACAAAAAATCCTGCTTCCCACTTCAAATTACCCCCTTTTGTATAAAATTCTCCCTACTGTGCACAAGTATGGAAGATGGGAAATATGTATTTAGAAAATTTGCCCAAATGACTATTACATAGTCTCTTGATTTAGAATTACTGATATTTAGCACACACTGATATGCTCAGTAAAAATGAAGATTAAATAAGATGGGTGATGATTCTGTAAGTCCAAATTAATGGAACATCTCTGAACTCTACTTCTCATTTGAAGCTCATGTACAGAGGATTCAAAGAGGAATAAATATTGGCAATATTATTATTAGAAAGTTGCTGTGCCTCAGGGTCCAGCCTGATTATTCTGTGAATCACTGCTATTTCCTCTGCTCTTCCACAGAGTCATTTGTCCAGAATGAGAACGGTCTGCCTGTGCCAAGAAAATAGATGGTTGTTGTGCAAAAACAGGAAGCTCATAGCCAAAGGAGAATCTGTACCCACTGGCTACTTCTGCACTGGTATTAGAAGTAGAGTACTAAATAAAAGGAAAAAACATCATGCCCAGGACCATGGGCACTGTATGCAGAGTATTAATGTTTATTTATTGGAAAATGACAATGGTAGATAAATGAATGCACTCATCTATTATGCATATAACAAATATTAAACACTATGAATGTGTCTGGGTTATCTTCAGTGACTTTACATAGCATTGCTGTGTAAGGGATAATTGAAGGCATTGAGTAGTAAAATGCAGAAAATGGTGTGCTAAAACAGACTTTTAAAGTCTTTACTTCTGGTAATATTGATTTCCATCATTTTCAAATGACTCCACATATATATCATTTACTTTGACATTTTCTCACTTTAACTCTTTCATTCATTATTAGAGACATAAACAATTAAGCAGATGAAACTTAGTTGAGCTGAGAGACAAGTAAACAGATCATTATAACACAGCATGATAATAAGGCTGTGAAAGAGCTTACTGAAATCACAGAAAAATGGCATCTACCCCCAAAATAGAGGTCAGGAAAACCTGTTAGATCCAGTAATATTTGGTATTTTATCATATTTATTTTAGCACTGTATATATACCACCCAATATTTTTCTGTATTTAATGTATATATTTTGAACACAATTTATGTTTCAAGAACTATACTGAGTTAGCAGGTGAGAATAGGAAACCCTGTAAGATAACATAAGATATAGAACCTGTTTAAAAGTAATTTTTAGTCTATAGTGAGAGATGGCTGGCTGGCTGGCTGGCTGAATATCTGTGGTTAGTTAGATATAACAGATAACTCAAAATATAAATAAATAATAATAGAAGTCAAGTGAATTACTTTTAAAAAAACAAAAATCATTTATTCAAGGGTGTGTGTGTGTGTGTGTGTGTGTTTTGTAGCTTTCCTTAAAAATTGTAATTTTTAGGTGAGAAGAAATCAGAACATCCCAGAGTAAGAAAATGACTCTGGTGAAAGTTCAGAAGTGAAGGAGAAGCATTCAGGCAAAGGGAGCATTGATACACAGCCTGACTTGAGAAACCTGGCAAATGATTTGGGGAGATGTAAATCTTCAAAAGGAGGTTGGGGTCAGTTTGTGAATGTCCGTGGAGTACAGCCTCAAGAAACTAGTTTTACTCTGAATGAAGACACAAATGTGTCTGGACATGGAGCTGCCCAGTTGAAAGGACTTTTCAGGATAATTAATTTTTCAGAAGTATGCATGATGGATCAGAATAGGGCATTCTTGGAGAGGAGACCAATTAGTAGATGATTAAAATAACCAGATTAATAATAGTAAAGTTAAGGCAGCAGTTACATAAAAAAGGGGATGAGAGAGACATCTGGATAGAGAAATTATTAGAACTTGGTGACAACAGAGCAAGGAATAAGAAAGACTCAGTTTGTGTCTGGAAGTTACTTTAGGAAACTTAAAGAAAAGGAAGGAAATAGAAAAGTCATATCATTCTAGAGAATCGTATTTCCAAAAATATGATTCCTTAGAGAGATCCATAAGGAGGAAAGCTCTGGCACAATGGAGAGACCATCCATGGGAGCATCAAAAAGGAAAAAAGCACACACCTATGGTTTTAAAACTGCTTGCCAACCTAAGTTATGCATACTTTAGTTGTGCATAGTTATGGCTTTAGCTCCTCACTGATTCTCGATCAACTATGTTAACAATAACTTTATATATTATATTTGTTTCAAGTGCTTCATGTGCATTTGACCCTCACAGTCTTTATGAAGTACCGATTCTATCTCCATTTTTCATATAAGGAAACTGAGGCACAGAGAAGTAAATTACTTGCCCACAGAGATAATCACTATGAGTAACTCACTTGAACTTTCCAAGTAAGGTTCTGTTGACAGCCTTCTGCTTGCTCCGCCTAGTGCTAGGATCTAGAGGGTTAAATAAAGAGTGCCATAGAATTCTTGATTCTGATGACTTCTCATTCTAGTATGGTGGGCATAATATAAAATCAGTGATTAAGGTTATACTTTGTTGTATTTACCCAAGATGGAATGAATTCATGAAGAATATGAAATTTGATAATGACCTAGAATGTACAAAATTGCAGTTGGTGACATTTTATATCTTGTTTACTTTTAAAAATAAATAGTTTTTATATGTCTTGGTTACAGAAAAGAAGATTAAACAATATCTTGAAATATCTACACTAGTCATTTGGCAATAAATGATATCCCACTATGGGTCATGTTTTCTTTGCTTCCTTTAGACAATTTTCAGGAAAAATAATTCACTTTCTCATTTCTTGTGCCTCGTCCCCTCACTTGTAGTTTTCACTTCTTGAAGGAAGAGGCTGTATTATATGAATACTATTAATGTATTATAATACGCTATGCCTTGGAAATTGATACAAATTGTCTTTTTAAATTTGAACTCTGTTTTGACTATATTTGAATAATTAAGAGTGCCAGCTGACAATGATCCCAAGATGGAGTCCATTATTCCTTTATTGATAATTATTCCATTATTGATAATGGCAAACTGAACTGATAAAAATCAAGGAGTAGAGAAGAGTAGGATCAGGGAGGAGCATGAAAGTCTCTTTCATTTTGTTCCTTTGATTTTTCTAAGTTTCCCTTCCCATACAATTTTGGAGAGCTGTTTCTGCCATCTGCCATCCTGTGAGGAATTGAAAGTGTTAAAATATGTGGATTGGGTTTTGCAGTGTCCTTTACTATGATTCCTCTGGTGATAGTCTTGTAGCCTTGGGCTTTTCCCTTCCTTTCCCTTCCCTTCCCTTCCCTTTCATGTGTTAACCCATAGAATTTAGGCCTTTTCCAGTTAGGATCAGAGACTATTTAAATTTTTACAACAAAATGAGAGGGCTTGAGCACTTGCATAGCACTCTACCTCACACATAGGGTGTTCAAATGTGCTTCTTGGTTTGAATCAATCAGAACTGAGCTCAGCATCTCCTTCCACGTCATATCCACAGTCACACACATGCATCCTTCTTCACCTTCTATCTTCTGTTTGTGACATTTCCATTCTCTCAGTCACTCAGGCGGAAAACCCCTGAGTCATTTTCGACTCCTCACTTCCTTGTGCTTTCTACATGTAATCAGTCACCGTGTCCTGTCAGGTCTAATTCTGAACCATCACTCACATCTGTTCCTTCTGTCAGTTCTCACTGACATTCTTTTATTCCAGGCTTTCTTTCACACAGAGTTGGAAACCTAATTGGCCCTTTTGTCTCCTGTTTGTCTCCAGGCTCATTCAGCCCACCCAACTTTGGTCAAAGCACCTGCCCTCATGGAGGTCTTCAGGGCCCACAGCCCTTGTGTAAATTCCAAACCCTGCTCTGCAGGCACCTGGCTATCTTTTCTCCACAAAGCCTTCTCCATTCACAGATTGTACAAAACCACACTATTCTGTACTGTTGGAGAAGCTCTGTGCTGCTCTCCCCACCCTGATCTTTTTTGCTTACTGTTTTCGTCATCTAATTTTCTTACCCATTCTACCTCTTCTACCCATTATAATCTTATTGTGGTCCAAGTCCAGGCTCAAATGCAATTTCCTCCAAAACTTATCCGGCCAACCACCCCACCAGCATTTCTTCCTCCTTGAACTTTGATTACACCTGTCTTTCTTAAAATGCATATCATATTCCACTTTGAATTGTTGAGTTCTATCTTGACTCTGCATTATCTTTCTAATTCTTATGGAAGAAAGCCAATAATTTTGAAGTGAATTTGGACAGCAGATGAAACCACTTGGAGCTTGCTGATGCTCACATCTCACACTCTGTCTCTCACTCTTTACCTCATTTACATATTAAATGTAAAGTTTAAGTCCTACCAAAGGCCCGTCCAATAATGCATGATCAGAACTTGCTGTTATTGACATGAACTTGTTTTTAAATTTTCCTTCCGAATGGCATAGAAACTGATTGTTTCTTGTGAGAAAATTTGAAATTTTAAAGCTAGTCTAGTAAATTCATAGTTAAGAGTGAATCACTTGTTGAATATGGTTACCAGTAGACTGGTGTTGCAGTATCACAGATTTCAGCATGTTTTTAATAATATGCCAAAACTCCTAAAAGTTGTTAATTTGTACCTCTTGATAGATTAACTATAAATAGCTGTAGTTTATTATTTCAAGAGCTGTAACTAGAATGTAGGAAACTAGTTCTAATTTTACATGGGATTTCTGTAATATGTTTCTCAGCTTCAAAAGAAAGTAAAAAGACTTAAACATCTCTCTATTCTGAAATGCTAAATCATTCTTTGATGGAGATGGATGGTTGTGTACATACCTAGAGGGCCTCAAAGCCAACGTGAAGAGGGTGATCTTTAAAGTAGCAGAAAGTGGAGAAAAGAAGAAAAACTATCCTTGGACCTACAAAGTAAGAAATAAGGGTGTATTTGTGCTTTGTACAGATGCAGCAAATATTCAAGCTCCAGGAAAGCTATATGGGAACCTCGCTGAAATTAAGTAGGATTTTTATCTGGCAACTTTTATTTTGCCATATCAGACTTCAGTTAACTAACACCCCCCCCCCAAGGAAAAAGGCATTTCTATTTTATACCTTTTTAATTTTTATTTTACTTTGAGAAAAAAATTGGTTACTAGTAAGGGATGGAATTTTCAGTCTGACCTTGGCCACCATTGCACCTTTAATTTCAATGTACACATCCAGGGAGGACACTGTAAGCTGAGTCCTGTAAGGTGAGATGGTAAATCTTCATATTTGTCTATTGTTTCTCACTTTTCTATCCGTATATAAACCTGATAGTGTTGTACAGAAAGAGAGTCCAGTATCTCTCCTGGCCTATTCATTCAAATCCTTCCTTCACATAAACTTTTATACTTCACCAGTGCTGGATTGTAATTCACCCACTCACAGAGATGTGCCCAAAGCTCATGCTATCTGTGAAAGTCAACTGTTTAAACTTGTAAAAACTTGCAAACTGGTTGTTTAAACACAGCTATTATTAAAAATTTAATTATATGAACTTTACAATTTGATAAATTGTATTATCAAAGGTAGTAAATACTCAAAACTCACCCACTTTCTAATTATTTCATTATATGTCACTGTCTATATTCTTGAGAAATCCATATCCATATATCTGTAAAATGGAAACACTACACTGCACCTCTTTTATCAACTCCGTGTTAAAGTAGCATTACATTTATTGTTTCACACTTACCTTGGTGGGAATATTTATAGTATTTACACCATGGAAATTGGAAAATCCTGTAAATCAGCAATCAACACTTTCCTTTCTCATTTTTTAAAGAGACTGTTTTGTGAAGCATTGATCATCACACCACTGGAACACTCTCTTGTTGATTCTCTCTGTTCTGCCTTTGTAAATGTGCTCTCCTCTGCCTTGGAAGACCCTTCATAATATCTGAGACACGTGTGGACACACTCAAACACGTAAGCACACGGAGTATCTACCAATGAACTCCTCTTAGTCACTTCGATAACACTCCTTTCCAAAGCCATCTTGGGCCTCCCACACAATTCTATAAATCGAATACCTTCATTTCAGCATCTGGCATTATTATCACACTTAGGATTGCTAGATGGAACAAATAAAAATACATGACTTTTGTTATATTTAAACTTCAGGTAGGCAATTAATACCTTTTCTTAAAATATGTCCCATTCAATATTGGAGCATAATTACACTAAAATGTATTCATTATATATCAGAAATTTAAATTTAACTGTGTGTCCTATATTTTATCTGGCAATCATGACTACTGTGATTTTTTTGAAATGTTTTATCTTCTAGTAGAGATACCAGGTCTATTTTCTTCTTTGTCTATAGTGTCAAACACAGAGAGAATGGCTCATAATAGCAACTTTTTAAAAATAATATTTGAATTGCTTATTATATTATTCCTCTCCTAACTCATTCCCACATATTTTTGTTGAATGAAATCTGAAGTACTTTTGTGAAATTTGAGATAATATATAAGATACGTGTTTCAGAAAGTTAACTTTAGATGTTAGGAGAGATGACTCAGGAGCTGAAGATGGTGGAATTAGGACAACCAGAGAGGAGACTAGTGCAATAGACCTTTATAATGACAACATATGAAGCCCAGGACTGACAGTGCTTTGTATTTGGGAGAGCACATATATGAATATAAAACTGGAGAGAGCTAGATTTGATCATTGGATATAGAAGTTGAATGAGAAAGAAATAGAAATGACTCTGCATTTTCTTTTTTGAGAAGTAAAGTTGATATTGATGCCATTAATGGAGGAAGTAATGTAAGATGCATGTCAGATTAGAAGCAGCAAAAATAACTGGGGAGTTCAGTTTAGTACACACTAGATTTGATGTGCTATGAACAGGCGTGATAAGGAAAATATTTGGCCACCAGTACAATACAGGCACAGATAATTAGAAAGAGATAACAACTAACTGGAATGGTCAACAACCACAATCAACAGCCATCATTAATGACCGCAGTCATGCTTTGTGAAGGTGCTTTCAGGTCAGTAAAGATTTCCAATAAGGAATTGGAACTGTGGGTCTGGAGCTCCAGGAGAATTTGTATGTGAAAATTTGGGGATCGTTGGCTCAAAGGTGGTATTGATGTTCTAGAGCAAATATTATGTATTGTGTATTTGGAGAAGAGAGTAAATGATGAGCTCCTTCTTTTTCTTTCTAAGAGAGAGAGTATGTGTGTATAAGAGAGAGTCAATTATATTTATCTTTTCATCTTGTTTTTGTTTTTCCTCCACTCAGCTGCATGTGTGGGCTTGGTATCAAACCCAGGTCCTCAAGCATGGTAGGCCAGCACTCTACCACTGAGCTACCTCTCCAGCTACAATGATGAATTATTTATATTAACATTTACAGAATGAACTAAAGAAATAAAAACAGTAAAATAACAAAAGACTAATTTTTATGTTGAGTGAACATGATGGATTATCTTGCTTCTACTTCCAATTCCATATTTTTTTTCCTAATGGATTACTGTGTTAGATCTGATATTATATAAACTGAAGCCCTGCTATAAAATATTGTTTTGGTTTTGATGGTGTGAAAGTACTAGATGGCTTAAAACCTGGCATTTGGAGCTGGAAAGGTGGTAGAGCACTTGCCTGGCATGTAGGAGGACCCAGGTTTCAACCCCAGCACCACATATACAACTAAGTGTCGTAAAAACAAAGGCCAGATGAATAAATAAATAAAATCGACTCAAAAAAAATCACTGATATTTATTTCTGATGATTCTGGAGGCTGAAATTTGATATCAGGTACCTATGAGGCTGGGTCCTGGTGAAGACCCTTTTCCAATTTAGAGAGAGGCACCTTTTCACTGTGTCCTCCTGTGGTAGAGAACAGGGTGGGTGGGACCTCTCTTGTGACCTTTCTTATAACGGTAGTGATGGAATTCATGAGAGCTCTACCCTCATGACCTAATTATTTCCCGATGGCGTCATCTCCCCAAACCATCACGTTGTGGGTTCCATTTAATCATGATTTTTTGGGGGGTTAGGAGTTACATAGACATTCAGTTCATAGTAAAAACCAAATACCACAGACATTTGAGGACTTGGCCTTTTGTACTATGGTAAGAGCACCCATTAGCTGGACCTGTTGATTGACTAGTAATGCTGAGTATCATTATCACTTCAGAAGAGTCTGGCAGGACTGAAAACAAAATATCCGGAAGAGGAAGAGAGTGAGTATAATTATCATCAGGGGTTCAGAGTTGATTGGTCCAGCAATCTTGGGCTTCAGTCTGTGAAAAGAGAAGGGAGGTTTGGAAATACAAAGTTGACCATGGCATGTCATTGTGTCCTTAGAGGGCTTTTGCTGCTGTTATATTTCTCAAACTTGATAATAAGAGCAATTTTGAGCTGATGAGAAAGCATTTGCATTTGAACAGTGAGGGTTGTTCTAGTTCTGTTACTCAAGGAGTTCCTGAGGAAACTAAGACTGTCAAAGTCCATATGGTCTAGAGAAGAACATCATGCTCAAATATGTGTAGGTTAGCAGACCACAGGGTTGTTATTGTTTTTCTTCCAATTTTGAAAGGATGCTTAATCACTAATCCTATTATTACAAATGTTACAATAATAATGTTCTTTGCTTCTTACTGTAGCAAATCTAAATTCTTCTAGTTAATATCAAGATCTATACTAGTTTACCTTCAGTAACCCCCTTTCATATGGAATTGCTCCTGAATTACACCACCAGCTTTATTAGGTCTGAATCCTTGGTTGCCACATGAGCATATCCTATTGTTTTCTGCTGCCATGTCTGTTTGTCTGATTCCTTTCTCTTAAAAGTTCATCAGATTTCAGATTGGCTTCTATTCCAAGTTCATTGAAGTCCATAACATCAAATTCCACATATCCAAGATCATTTATTTAGGACATATATAAAGAACTAAATTGTGTGTTGTCCATTGAATTAGTAATACATTTTATACGAATGCTTTGGACAGAAGTAAGTAGCTCCTATGTGATGATATATGCACAAATATAACCACTGTGATAAACTCACAAATTCTGAATGTCCACCCATAGGAAAATGGCTGAGTAATTATGTTGTTGTCCCACTATGGAATACTTTTTATCCCCTGCAGCTATTGGAAACTATCAAATGTCTTTACTTATCCAATAGATGAAACTAGAGAGCTGTTGGAATAAATAGCTCTGAAATGGGCTCACAGCAAACTTGTAGTAAAGATTAGTTATTTCCGGGTTTGGGGATGTAGCTCCATGATAGGGTGTTTCCCTACCATGCGTAAAGCTCTGGGTTTAATCCCCAGTTCTAGAAAAAAAAATGTAAAAAGATTAGCCATTACTGCTGCTATTAGTTTTATTATTGAGAAATTATAACAATGTATCCTTAGATGAATAAAGTAATTTCTGTGTTATTATCTACATGTAGAGTACACTTGTTATAAGAATAGTGTCATACATGTGTGCATAATCAGGATTGTTTCAAATTTTATACAATCACTAAACAACTTGTAAAAGCACAGGCACAAGACTAGCAAAAGGGTCCCTGGCTCTGAACAACTGAATTTCCAGCACCAGATTGTAACTAGCTTGATAAAAGCCCAGTATTTCAGGTTGTATATAAACAATGAAAGGAGTATGGAAATATATACACCCCATTGTCAATAGTGAAATATTACACAAGCGTGATTGGAGCAGAGGAGGAAATAGTCTTTCTACTAGAATACGACTAGTTTGACTTACTGTAACAAATATGTATTACTTTGTAATTAAAGTGACTGAAATGAAAAATAATACTTCTCCAAAAGGGTGGCTAGTATATAATAGGTACCCAAGATTGTGGTTTTTTTCTTGCCCTCACTGTGACTTCCTCAAGTTTGATAAACTCCAGAAATCTTCTCTAATAACATCTACCCTATTCTTTGCACTCCTAAAACACTGATGTGTGCAACTTATTTACAACACATGTAATTGTATGGGTGAGACTTCATTCACTATGGCATAAAGTTTCATTTTGCTCTGAGAGCAGTTTCTTTTAAGAAAA
Source organism: Aplodontia rufa (assembly GCA_004027875.1). Taxonomy (NCBI): domain Eukaryota; kingdom Metazoa; phylum Chordata; class Mammalia; order Rodentia; family Aplodontiidae; genus Aplodontia; species Aplodontia rufa. The sequence continues at coordinate 23,292 of PVKS010007635.1, read as the reverse complement.
AGTAACATTTTGTACTTCATGTAGTACTATCAGAAAAGTTAATTAACAAATGAAATATTGACAAGTAATTGCAATCAATTTTCTCCAAATGCAGAAGAATGTATGGACTACAGGTTCTTGCCGATATTTGATGATAATCCTAGATGTATGGTGAAAATACGCTGCATACCAGGCAACATGCTAGGAGCTAGAAATAACACAATGAACAAGAAAGATAAGGCCCCTCCTTTTGTGGAATTATATTCTGGTATGTGTGGGGAGACCCTCAAGTAAACCTATATAAACGTATATTTGCAAATATAGATCAACAAATGTATGAAATAAGAAGAGATTATTATGAGAACTTGGAATTAAATGAATGGGTGCAAAGATAGAGAAGACCCGAGGTTCATAATTTAATACAGAAATCAGAAAGGGTCTCATGAGAGATTTCAGAGCTGAAAAATGAGAAAAAGCAGTCTGTGAGAAGCTGGGATATGGGTGTGCTTGGCAAGAGAGGCAGCAAGCTCTGAGCTGGGAAGGAGCACATCCGTGAAGACTCTGGAACACTCTGAGTGGTGATTAAAGTGGCCTGAGTGAGGGTGGAGGGGTGGCCTTAGGCTAGGCCAGGCAGGGCACAGTGAGGACTGGGTTTTATTTCAAGTCCGATCATGGTACTTAAGGTAATATCATCTATTAACAATATCAGATCATAGCCTTATATGACTTCATGAGATGTATTTTAGAACAATTATGATAATAATAAAATGCCATCATATCTAAGAATCCTTTAAAATTTAATTCTATATATTAGATCATAGCCTTAAATGATACTTGGAAAACCACAATGAATGCCGAAAGACCAATGGGTCTTTACAAGGTCAAAATTACCAGCCTCAACCAAATTCTTTTTCTTTTTATCTAGGAGTGTCTGCTCTAAACCACCCTGAAAGAAATATAGTGACTTTATTTTTATAAGTGATTTCCTTTAAATTGCAGACTTCATTTTTAAAATTGCCTCAAGACTACGAGTCCGTTGTCTTTAATTTAAAAACAAAAAAATTTTAACTTTTAACAATTTCCCTACAACATTTGAACATGTTTTAAAAAATACCTAATATTATACCACTTACTTTATCATTTACTTGCCCATGAACATTTTCAATAATGCATCCTAAAACTCAGATCTTTTGTATTGTTTAGATTATACAAATGATTATATCTTCAACAATTATTTCCAGAGATAGTGTAATGTATTAAGCGTTCATTTCTCCATCACACAGATGCACACTCTGTGTACAAATCACTGGGCTAAATATTGTGAAAGTATCAGATCCCATCCCTGATTCAAAGATATCGAGTTCAGTGACTGAGTTAGTGTAGAACTGAATTGAAAAGTAAAATCTGCTATATACTATATTTTTAAATGACAAATAATATTCTGTAGTTTAGAGAAGTCATACATTATGTGGAACATACAAAAAAATTGTAATGGAATTTACAGAATGGAGAAATTACTTCTGACCACCCAAACACATATACAAATATAGTAACTCTTAAAATTATATAAAATAGAAATTAGGATTTTAAAACTGAAAGAGGTTTAAAGGATCATCCACTTCCAGCCCCCTTGCTTGAGACACAATGCAGTGAGAGGTCTCATTAATGTCCCCACCCAGTGCTACCCAGGGAATTTGTGGTGAAACCTGGTGGTTGTCCTGTCAGAGGCACGCCCTCCCACTGTATGGGGCCATTGGTGCTATATGGCTCTAAGAAAGTTATGTGTAACAACTAATGCTTATCCAGGGAATATGCTTTAGTCTTTTTAACTTTCAAATAATCACATTTTATTTTCAGTGGATCACTATTTGGAATTTAAATGAGCAAGTGCATTTGAATCAAACTCTTCTTATATAAACACAGAAGACAGCAAAAGAGAATTTGGATTTAATAAAAGCAGTTGAGTTGTTTATAAGTTATGGATAAAGCAGCTTCTTGATATTCAAGTAAATATAACACAAGAGGTCTTTAGATTCATCCTCCAACATTTTGAAAAAGAAAAGTCTATTTGCTTACAGGTCTGAGGTGTAACGTGCTACAGTGTCTCTCCAGGCCTCACTGTGCTATGACTTTATGTAAAATTTGTTTTGTTTTTATTCAAGTCTATGAGAAGGAAAGCTGCAGGTGGAATCTATGCTGACATTTGTTTGTTCTCATGCCCAAAGTTCAGGATAGGCAGCATGGAGACGTAAACAGGGGGATTGCTATTTTGGTGTGATTGACATCTTGACTTCTTGTTGAATATTTCTTAAATGAGAGGACTACCTGGGCAGAAATCAATCATGCAGTAAAAGATCTCTGTTCCTTCTTCCTGCCTTAGGGACGTAAGGACAAAGCAACTACAAGCATTAGAACAAATCAACCATAACAACCAGAAACCAAAACATGTGCACTCGAGTGATTCTTCATAGTGAAAGTTTTGTAAAAGTTGCAAGTTAAATTTATATAAACAGAAGTTATTCTTTCCCATATTTATAATTCTTTTATAAAGTTTATATTCCTTTGGGATTCTGTCTAAATTTTGATAGAATTGTGCAGGGAAGGGATAGTTCTTTATAATTTTTGAAATTGGATTTCCTTCAGAAATTGTCTCAGATAGGCATGCATTTTTATTTCCATAAAATGGTAAAAAGATGAAATTTTCTTTTGACATTGTCAATTTAATGAGCAACGATCAAGAAATTTTGATAGCATTTTTCATTGTGATTCTTAGAAGTGCTTTATTTTCTAAAACCAGACTTCCAAGTGCTACAGACAGTTCAAGGATATTAAAGACTAAGTCAGTGACAGTGGAGCACGATCACTGATACGCATAGTTTGTTTTATGGAGACAGTTGGCGAAAGATAGCAATGTGAGTTCCCCAGCTGCTTTTGTTTATTTTTATCTCCCTTGTCATTTTCAATATGGAGGATTTATGTGGGGAATTCGGTGTTATTACTTTAAAATTGATCGTCAAAAAGATAAACCAAAATCATCTGGGGTTTGGGAAAACATTTTGTTTCAAAAAGATGGAGCAGGGAAAAAGAAATATTTCAAGCAAGTTCATGTAGTAGAAATCCTCGTTTTCTCCTTTACCTTCTTAACTGACCAACTGTGGTAAATCATCAGTTCAAATAATGGCAGTCAAACTACTGGATAATAGACATTGAAAGGATAAATGTGCAAATAGAAAGTATTTGCCCTCAAGAAGCATGAAATGTAAGATACAGTGTGCTACTAATATACAACATTTTAACAGTATCATGGGGAATATTCTCACTCACTCACCGAGCATAACTCCATTCCTGAGCTTTATCAAATTGATTTTTTTTTAAAAAAAGATAGAGTGAGAGAATCAATTTTATTTATTTTTTCATTAGGGTTTGTTTCTTGGACACTTAATTGTGTATGTAGTGCTGGGATTTGAACCCAGGTCCTCATGCATGCTAGGCAAGCACGTCAACTGCTGAGCCACACTGTTCCAGCACCCAATTGATATTTTTTTAACTGCGCTGCCCAATATTGCTCCGCCATGCCATAACCACTCAAAAAATTGTTCATATCACCAACTACACTTTTGAATGAACACAAATAAAATAAACTAAAAGAAGTTCCAGTGTTTTAGGTGGAACAAAGATAGTACATTGGACATATTTAAATGGTATACATTATCATTTCTACTTTATGTTGTGTGTGTTGACTTGAATGCTTCCATCTCCAAAACTGAACTATGATACTTAGTGCCCAGGGGAGGAAAAGGAAGATCTATTACCCACTGTGATATAAAGGTCATAGTTCCACTTTTGCATTTCAAAGTTGACTCTTGCTATAGCTTTTAGCAAAGAAATGATTTTGAAGTATAGTCTGAAAGAAATAATCTCAATTGTCAGATCCATTAACATATCAGGGAATAGGTTAAGATCATAGAATTTGCTTCTCACTTTAGATCTAATGCTCTTTTTTGTTATGGGAACCCTGGTTCTTTGGGAAGAAAAGACGTATTGTAGGGAAGTCCATCCTTCAGGTATTATTATCAAAAAGATGAAAAATGAGAAAGAGCTTTGAAAGAGTGGCTTATACCTAAAAGGAACTGCTAACTATAATAATCAAAAACCTTTTAGAAATATCAATTTCCAAATTTAAAGTTAGATCCTCAGTCATTTCTGCCTCAGGTTATGTTTTCTTTATAAATTTCTGGATAAGTGTTAAATTTTAAGCTGCTATTCCTTCTTGTAATGCACTACAAGTTTCTCTGTCTCTGATTTCTAATTCTTTTATCTACAATATGGGGTGTTTGTATTTACTAGGTGTGTTCTATGTGATCCCTTTGGTATTATGTCTGCTTGTGCTGTCATAATAAAATATCCTAGACCAAGTGTCTTAAACAGTAGAAATCTGTATCCTCACACTTCTGGAGGTTGGGAGTACAAGGTCAAGGTACTACCTTGGTCCATTTCTGGTGAGAGCTCTACTTCTGGTTTATGGACGGCGTCTATCTTACTTTTGTCCTCATGTGGCCTTCCTTTCTCCTTGTCCTCCTAAGGAGAGAGAGATAAAGGACGTTTGAGTGTTCTGTTGTCTCTTTTTATAAGGACTCTGATCTTGTCAAATCAGGGCCACACCCTTCTGTCCTTATGTAACCTTCAGTCAGTTTCTTACAGCCCTCATCTCCAAATTCAGTCATACACAGAATAAAGACTTTAATATGTGAAATTTGGAAAGAGACTGAAAGGTTCACTCTGAAATACCTTCAGACCTAAAATTTTGTTTTCTACATATGTGGTGATATTAAGTCAATCTCATTTTTATATAATCAGTTTGGCCATAAATAGCATGTATATCAAAGTTCAAACCCATATTACAAATTTTAAAATTATGCTTCTGAATTAATGCTTACTGCTTGTGTTTTCTATCTTTTCGCTCTATACTTCCATTATTATGTTTTTTTTTTAATTTGCAACTGATAGAATTGAACTTAGAATGGTCTAAAAAGAGAAATTTAACGGAGGTATTCAGGTAGCTCAAGAAATATCATCTGGACCAGAAGCTTTCTTTCATAATCTGTGATTTATTCCTTTCTCTTTCAATGGGTATGTTTTCTCTCCACTATTTATATAGATGACACAGAATGACAGACGCATCCCTGAGTCCACATTTTCTCCCAGCATTAGTGACAGGTTCCTCCTTCTGCAGAGGAACCTGAGAAGGTATAAAGCAGGGGTCCAGACTGGCACAAATCTCTGCATTAACAGAGATAGAATAGGGAAACATGACTGGAGACCCACCATGCTGTTGAATGGTAATTCTTGGGGGAAACAAAAGCAGCTTGTCTTAAAGCTAATTTATACCCTGTCCATTAAAATGACACTGGATTTGATTAATGATCCAAAGATCAAATTGATAATGAAATTAATTTGAAGATATTATAATTGATATGTAATGACTAATCAGAGATAGTAACTGCTACGTAATCATAGATAAAGTTTGCATATAGAATGACAGATCAATTTTTTTCTTTTTTATTTTATTCAGAAATTTATTTGTGAACAATCAAACAAGTTTCTAATGAAATAATATATTATATATTTAAATTCTGAAAAGTAGATTTACCCCTAAGAGCCTCCCCCATTATCCACCCTTATCCTTCCCCCCTCAATGATCAATTTTCATCAGTATAGTTTTATTGGAATCTTAAATTTGTTTTGACAAATCACCTTTCTCTCACAGCAATAATAACATTGTGTCTGAAACATTCTCAATGACTACTCTGCAGTCATTGAAAGTAAATGAATTATTTTAAGAGGGAAGTAAAGTTCACTTATAAAAATTTTTAGAAAAAAGATAAACTTTTTCATATTAATGAAGAATTCCATTACCTGCCCCTAAAATAATTAAGCCCTGACATGAGTTTTGAAATTTAGCTTCATTTTAGAATAGTAGAAAACAGAAGTAAGGATAATACATTTATAATCTAGATGATACTTATGTGCAGCAAGGTTTCTTTGAAGCAAGATTTTAAATTCCTGGTTATAAAAAGCAAGCCAGCTAAAATTTAAAAGGAATGCAAAAGCCATAAAATAAAATGGCCATTTAAAATATTTAATGAAGTGTGAACAAAGCTCATGTGCTTTAAATGGTTGTCCCTTCCATTAATTTCTTTTCTAAAGCCTAAACAATTAGACTGGAATGTTAAAATCATTGCAAAGTTTAGTAGCACTTTGGGGAGTGAGCTATTTTAAAGGAGGTGTTATTGCATAAGGACTGCAAACATGAAAATAATTTTATCTCATCACAGAATGCAAGGTGTGTTTTCCGTGTGGGATGGTGAAAAGGAAAGAGGGGTCTTTCAATATCATTATGAGCAGCAAGAACCTTTGCAAATATGCATATTCTTATAGGAGAAGCTGGATGATGGAGGCAATTATGTCAACAATTCAGAATTTCTAAAATGTTATGTCAAAGTTGTTAAGAAATCAAAATAGGTACAGCATGTGTAAGTGGCTTTCTTTTAAATCTGCCTTTCGTGGTTAGAACTGTGCTACTCCTCCAGACACAAACAAGTGGAATAGCTGGTTTTCCTTGGGAAATTCTAATGGGGAAGTAGTATAGAAGTACAGAGGTATTGAAAGAAGATTCATGTGCAGGGTCATTAGTGAAATAAACATGGCCCCACCTATTAGTTGGTGATCTAGACAAAAAGATCTACAGAAGTCCAGGCAAAATATGGATCTGATATAAGTAATTTCACAGTATGTTTAGTGCTGTTTTTGTTAAGTTTCTCTCTCAGGATTTGATTCTTTCTATAAAATAAATGGAGAAGAATGCTTACCCTCCTAGATTGCTTTAATAGTATATAAACACTATGACAGCTTTAAATGATTTGAGCCTAACATTCGAGGTAAGGAAATGTAGTTCTTTGATAAATTTATAAAGTTGTCCAACTTAATAATTTTTAATATATGCTTCTTCTAAATGAATGCCAGTAAAATATTGTTCTTTACTAGTCTGGTGTGAAGCAATCAGGACGGACTCATTCTCTGCCAGACCCACCACTGTTGTTGGGCAGCGTGGGTGAAGATGTCTGACTACCATCCCAGCTGGTAGCCATTTCTATCTCTTGTAGCCAGCCTGTGCTTCCGGCTCTTCTCTCTCAAATTTGAGTGTTGTAATTTCTTCATAATTTCCTCCATCCCTTCTGTTACTTTTCTGGTCTAAAGAATACTGGAATGTCCACTTCCAGCATCTTATTATCATCTAGATTCAAATTGTCTAGTAAATAGATATATCTCAGAATTTGCAATGTGAATTTGATGTTCCTTTATTTTGGCATCAATAAATTTTTCTTCTCTAATTTGTTCTTTGAATTTATTTCAGTTTCTGAGAATAGATGAGATGAAAAGAAAATGGTGCAAACTTGCATTTTAAACCTTTTTGAATATCAATATATGATAAATATTAATATCATGAATTTTATATGAGAACTGGGCATGGTGGCACCTGTCTGTAATCCCAGTGGTTTAGGAAGCTGAGGCAGGAAGATCACAAGTTAGAAACCAGCCTCAGCAACTTAGCAAGGCCCTAAGCAACTTAGAGAAACTCTGTCTCAAAATTTAAAAAATAAATTAAAAAAGGGCTGGTTATGAGGCTCAGTGGTTAAGTGCCCCTGGGTTCAATACTTGGTACCCCCCCAAAATTTATATGATATCAATAAATCTTTTAAATCAAGTGAAAAAATGTCCTGATTAATAATTGAAGTCAGAAGAATTACTGGGATGTAGTTTAAATAATAATATAAATTTTTCCTGTAGATAATTTATTTTTCACTGAGTTCATAATATAGCAGATTTTCAAGTTACATAAATGTCTTCATCAAATACACCTAGGAGAATACTTGCAACTATGTATGTGTATAGATTGGAAAACTAATGGCTAATAAGTTCATCACTTCTGAGACTTGGTGTAATGATTGCTATTACATTCTTTTCAGTTTCTTTTCTCTGCAGTCTTCTTTTCTACAACCAGTACTCTACACTTGAAGTTCATCTTAAATAATCTCCTTCTCCAACAAACCTTCCCCTCATGCATGCAAGCCTCATACCCTGCTGCTCCCTCTTCTCCAGCCATCAACAGAGGAAAGCTGCTGACAAGCCATGGGAGTTCGCCCTGCATTGCCACTGCATTGAAACCCAGCCCTCTGGCCACAGATCAGTCTCCTCTCCCTGTTTCCTGTGGCTCTCATCCCCCCATCTACTCCACACCCCCTTGTGTTCTTCCAGTCTTAAGCAGCATGGCTTCTTGCATCTTCTTATATGACTATACATTTTATTCTACTTCCCTCTTGTCCTGAAATACATTTTCCATTTTTCCATAAATGAAAAAAACACTACTTAAACATCAGAATTCATTTAAAATATCATCTGATCCCTAAGATTGTCATTTTGACAATTCATAGTACTTGACTCAAGTTGCTGCTTTAGGAAAAAAAATTGTTACTAATGTTTGTTTCTCTCCTTTCCTTCCTCATACCCCCCAAAATTAAATAAAGTTTCATCAAATAATATGAATTCAGTGAAGAAGGATAGGTGGGAGGAGGCAAGCATTTATTCCCGTGGGTAAGAATAGGCTAAAACACTGAGTAATCTAATACTCATTTCCATTATATATTTGGATACAGTCTCTAACTAGACATTACAGTTGTCTACACCAGTATAATTTTCTAGGGCTAAGTTATGATGAATTTGTATTCCTTGCAGTTTCATGACTGTTGGTAGCCAGGAACATCCCTCTGGTGTTCTGGTAGTGGAAGGATCTTACTACCCCAAAATGTAATGCAGAAAATTCTACAAAATTCTACAAAATACATGAACAAATTAAGAGAAGATGAGGATGAGCACTTGGGGATTTTCATAACAGCTCAAAATGATCATCTTATTATCTCCCATATGATATAAGCTGCTCAAGTAAACTTTAAAAAATCATTAAAAAGTTAAAACTAATAGGGGAGATATTATTAGTTTCCCAGTGTATCAGAAGAGACCTCAAGACTGGAAGGAGCAGTCTGTTTTCTGACCTTTGCCAGTCCATCTTGCTGCTAACTGCAGTCCCTGTCATAACTTATACAAAAGTTACAAATGGCAGTTGGTTAAGAACACCAAGGATTGTGTTGTGTACTATCGTGACATTTTAAAACCTTGATTGAAATCCATATTAATAGCAGCCATCATGAAGCCTTAAAGAGGAGGAAAAAATAATGTTAGTCATCAAAACAAGTTCCAAATGTATGTAATATAAAGGGTGATACAGCACCCCTTGCACCATTATTGCCAGATTTGGCAAAATATCCTCGAAGTCTGGGAAGGGAAAAAAGGTTGAAAATAGCATCCTAAAGATAAAGTGTCTAAAAATACCTCAGTGGGACTGGTGAGAACAAAAGACCAAAGTTGAATGCGGTGGAATTGCGCCCAACTACTCTGGAGGCGCCCATGAGCACATCCTCTCAGGCAGGGTGGCCTGTGTGGCAGTCCAGGAGGTGGCAGCAAGGATTGGCTCCACTAAACAGATCTTTTACAGTCTGAAACAAGATCCCTAGTCAGGCCTGAGCACCCTCAGGACTCTGTGGGTGAACAGGCAGCTCAGGTCAGAATCGGGCAAGATGCAACAGAAATAGGATCAGGTGGAACAGGAGTGGTTAGCAGACGTTGAAAGTCAAGAGCATACAGGAAAAAAATAGAACTCACCTGGAGTGCTGTTTTCCCTTTCATCCAAAGAAATAAAATGACCAAATCCACATCAGAAACCCTATAAAAGAATAAAGATGCACTAGGGTGATTGTCCTTGCCCATGGCAGAGTCTGTGTGCCTGCTGCTGCCGGTCTCCTCACGTCTACCTTCTTGTCCTATACCAGCAGGGTGACAGGTGTGCTTTCTAGCCGCTAATGAACATCTACTTTTTATCTTTTCTCCACAGCAGTTGTCTTAGAGGGTAGGACATATTATAAGAGAATTATCACCACTCAGTGGCTGCACTAGGAGCAGATACAAGGGGAGACTGAAAATAGCTCTTCGGTTGCTCATGGAGGGGATCCTGTGGTGGGCTGGGCATGGAGGGAACGATCTTATCCACACCCCATTGTGCTGAGTGATCTCATCACTTTCAGAACATATGGCCCTTTGCTCGCTTTAGTTCTCTTTAGTATTTCTTCAACATGTGACACCCTTACCTAAGCTTTTCCTTCTGAACATATCTCCTGTCCTGTATTCAAAGGTACCATATTGTATGTTCCGTGCCACAGTGGTCATGGCTGTCCACACCCTTCACAGAATGAGTGATGTGGAGTTAGCCAACCATGCTTGCCTGAGTGGATGAAGGAATAAACACATGGCACAGTTCAGCCATCTTCCTGAACATTCCTTTCCATTTCCACTGACTCTTAATTTGAGCTTCCTACAGTTACTGGATTTGTGTAAGTGTATGTATGTGTGTATCTCTGTATGTGCCTGTTAAGAATTCACCTGGGCCCTACCTAAATTATTATCACTCTACAAATATTTCCCAACATTGTTCTCTAACAAAGTGTTCAAATATTAATTATTGATATACATCAACTAGATGTAGTCTTGTACTTTTAAGTAGCTCCACATAATGGCTGTTCCTTTCCACCAATTACATTTTAAATAATTTAAGGAAGGGTGCCACAACTCATTTTTATTTACTCCTTAGGAACTAACAGCTGGTCAGTTGGTTTTTGCTGATGAATCAATATCTGGAATACAGTTTGCTTCTATTTTTTAAAGCATCCTTTGCCATTTGAAAAAATTTTCTTTAGGTTTTCTTAAATTCAAACAAGTATAGGTTAGGAACTGTCATCAGGCGCAATAAAAGATGTAAGTTTAATATTCTTGTATTACTTACCTTTGTTACAAGTGTCTGGAATTTTCCTCACATAGCAGAGAGCAAAAATAGAAGATGCAAGTTCTCCTATGTCTCTTCCTAAAAGGGAATTAATCCCATTCAATAGAGTTCCACCTCATGACCTAACTACCTTCTAAAGTTCCCACATCCTAATAGCATCACATTGATGGTGAGGATTTCACATATGTATCTTGTGGGGACGCAAACATTCAGTCCATTGCAACTGAGTTATCTATTTGAGAAGATAACATAAAGTTGAAAATTGAAGGATTAATAACTAGCCAATAAAATAAAACTATGAGAAAAGGAACCTTGCAGAAAATGAAGCAACCAGAACATATCTTCAGAGGCATGGAAGAGAGCTGGATGCCTGGTAGGGGCTGAGAGGAAGCTTGGGTGTTTAGCCAAGAGAAATAGTGCTACAAAGTAGGATGGAGGGACACATGTAGCAAGGTTCCAATGCAGTTCCTTGACACTAGTAATCTGGATTATTTTTAGAACGTGATGCAAATATTTTGAGACCTTTAAAGCAAAAGAGTCTACATGATCCAAATTATCTCTTAGAAAATACCATTCATATTTCTTTTATTATGGGCTATGGCAATAATTTAGAAGTACTTGAGTTAAACTGTATGTTCAGAGCATATATTTTATGAATTCATGCTTTCCAGGGTTATTTGGTCTTGGTGCACGTTTTACAAAGGCACCTTTATGTATTTAAATAATGTATTTCTCTCTGCCTTCATAGATGATGTGCAAACTGCTACTTTAGTTCTTGGTTTCTTAATCATTACTGTGGTGGATTTTTTTTTTTTTTAGAGAGAGTTCAGATTTTATAATTTTTTTTTCATCTGGTTTTTGTTTTCCTCCACTTAGCTGTGTCTCTGGTCCTGGGAATTAAACCTGGGTTCTCACACATGCTAGGCAAGCTCTGTACCACTGAGCCCCCTCTCCAGCCCCATGATGGTGAATTTTATCTCAAAGACTCTACAGTCTTATCAAGCACTCCAGAGCTGTGTTGGTTCATATATTGAAATGCCAGAAATAGTTACACATTGGGTCAATAGATCTAATTAGAGAACCACTAGAAAACAACTCATGTTGTGTATGGCTATCTGGAGATAGCTAGTAAATATTTGATCTTTGCCCAAGAAAAAGCAGCAATTCAATTGTAAATATTATTCTCATAATGCCTATATTACTCATACTTAAGGATATTTTTTAATTCTCATTAGTCTGAACTAATCCTTTTATTTACCTTCTATCTATTGAGTGTCCCAGATGTATGTGAACTGTGGACTACATATATATGGACTATGTACCTTGAGAACCCAGGAGTTCTAAAAGAGAGGGCAATGACATCTATAATGCTAGGTCTATCATTTTTATTCTTGGCATGATTTCCTCCTTCATTTTGTGTTATAGGCAGTAAAACTCAGTCCCAGTACTTATCTTCTAAAATAGCATCTTTATTAATATATAAACTATACACAATAAAATTCTGTTCAGATACAGAATTCAGTGGATTTTTAGTATATTCAAGAGTCATCCAACCATTACCACTGTATAATTTCAGAATGTTTTCATCAACCCCAAAAGAAAACTTATACAAATAGTAGTCATTCCTCATATAATCTTACATCCAATCCCTGGCAACCACACTAATCTGCTTTCTGTCTTTATGGATTTGCTGAATCTGGCCATTTCATACACATGGACTCATACAATGTGTGTGACATTTTGAGATTTACTTATTTCATATGGCTTAAATTTTCAAGGCTCATCTTTATTATAGCATGTAGCTTATATGTATTTTAACTCCTTTTTATTGCTGAATAATATTCAGTGGTATGAATATACCACTTCGGTTTATGCATTTGTCAGTTGATGGACTTCTGGATTATTTCCATGTTTAGGCTATTATGAATGATTTTGCTGTAAACATTCATAGACAATTTTTGTTTGGTCATTTTTTAAAATTCTCTTGCCTATATAATCACAGAGTGACATTGTATTTAATATGTTATAGAACTGGCCAGCTGTTTTCCAAAGTGGCCACATTATCTTTTAATCCTTTAGGCAAAGACTGAGGTTTTCAACTTTTTGTCTTGTTATTTTTCAGTTGTTTTTCCTGTAGCTATCTTAGTGAGTATAAAGTGGTATCTCATTGTGATTTTGATTTGTAAAACCCTATGAATAAATGGGTTGGGTATCTTTTCTTGTGTTTATTGACATTTTTGTATCTTCTTTGCAGGAGTGTCTGATCAAATTGTATGCCTTTTTTTTACTGGGTTGTTTCTATTTTTATTTTTGAATCAGATTGTTTATTACTAGGGAATGGAAGTACAATAGATTTTTATATCCTGCATGCTTGCCGAGCGTGTTAGTTATGAGAAGCTGTAATGTGTGTATCTTCTGTATGAAAGGTTATGCCATCTGCAAGTAGAAATAGATACCTGTATTCCCTTCCATCCTTTCTTATGCCTTTTATTTATTTTTCTTATCTAATTGCTCAGACTAGCTCCTCTAGTAAAATTTTGGTTAAAAATTGTGAGAATAGATCCAGGTCTTAGGGGAAATAATTCAGTTTTTCTCTGCTAAGTATGACATTCACCATGGTTTTTTTCATAAATGAGGTTAAGAAGATTGAGAAAGGTTTTTATTCCTGGTATTCTGAGTGGTTTTCTCATAAAAAGTATTGGATTTTGTCAAATACTTTATGTGCTCTTTTGGTGTAAAGATGTAGTTTTGGTCCTCAATCCTCTAAGTGGAATGCATTATGCTAATTGACTTTCAGATGCAAAGCCAACTTTGCATTCCTGCAATAAATTATACTCTGTGGTATACAACATTTTATATATTGCTGGATTCAATTTGCTATTAATTTGTTGGTGATATTTTAGCATATATTCATAAAGACTATTGGTCTATATGAGGTCATATCTTTGTCTACTTTGGTATTAGTTTCTCTAAAAACTAGATCCTAGGACCTGATTTGCACAGATGCTTTGGTTCTGGAGCAATGAGTTTTAAAGACAACTGTGGAGCTAGGAAGGAGTGATGATAAAAGACTATTGGTCTATATGAGGTCATATCTTTGTCTACTTTGGTATTAGTTTCTCTAAAAACTAGATCCTAGGACCTGATTTGCACAGATGCTTTGGTTCTGGAGCAATGAGTTTTAAAGACAACTGTGGAGCTAGGAAGGAGTGATGATAATAGGGCATGTGAAAATGTCATTAAGCATACTTTTCTTACCAAGGCCCAGTCATTTTTATTTAATAATTTCTCTTCGGTTGTTGCAAACTTGTAGTAAATTTCCAGACCTCCATAAAAATTTGTTTTGATGAGTTTTTTTTCTGAATTCTCGTTGCTTTTATGGAGGACAGGAATTTGAAGGCCCTTGCTTTTCTCTGCAGTTACTTTAACTGTACTTGAGAGAAGGAAAATTATCCATAAAAATTTTACAGAGATATTGGTTGTACATTTATGTGAACACAAAATAGATGATGATATGATATAGATGATAATAAAAATCCTCCCCAAATGTTTATTATGGGAAAATGAAATTTTCTTGATAATCAGTGGGTGAGTACGTGCCAGTGATAATGAACGCTGACAATTGCCATGCAGTGGAAATCCTGATTCTTTTCCTCTCTCTAGTGAGTAAATTTTAATGTGTTCCTGGACTTGACTAAAATAATTTATTTCATCAACTGAGTTGAGTCCATTAAATTTTTACAGGACTGACTTTTGAGCAAAGGACGTATGCCAACACAGTCATTAGGGTTTAATCATCGTGGCCTGTGTTAAAGGCCATCATGGGCAGAAAATATACATTCACCATGATGGATATGACAGCAAACTGCCATCTCCTTGTTAGTATTTATTACCTATTTAGCACTGCTCTATGTTAATATGCAAATGTTTTTATTCAATTGTTAATTATTTTGTTCTAATGTGAACTCAGTGAGGCTGAGATATATTGCCAGTAATAGTGGTAGTAATAATTTGGATTTTGCCATTGAATAATATTGCACAATTGTTATTCTGTTAGTCTGCTAATATACACCTTGCTTCAAGAGATGATATATTGTGTCTCTCAAGTTGCAATTACTTCCATCTTTCCAAGTGGATGTAAAAGAACTAAAATATTTTATGCTATATGCGGAATCTAATACAGAGAATGGCAAAACCTACACTAAAAATAGAATAACTTTGAAAATTAGCATGGTGAATGCCTGCATTACATCATATTGGCAGTGTTTGTTTATTCATTTATTTACATATTTTTTATTTTATTCAGAAATTTATTTGTTGAATAATCAAACAAGCTTCTAATGAAATAGTATAATATATATATATAAATTCTGAAAATTAGATTTACCCCCAAGAGCCCCCCCCAATTACCCACCTTTATCCCTCCCCCCCTCCTTCCCAATTCATCTCTATGAATGCCTTAGGTTGTGTGACATTACACCTTATCTGGATTTAAAACATGATAATAGACCTCCTTTCTCAATGGCCAAGGTCAAAGAGACCTTAGTGTGTATCAGAAACTATTCTGGAAATACAGTAGTAAATGACAAAGATAAAATTCCTAGTGTCCTGTTACTTACATTCTACTGAAGGGATATTTGTGAAATTGAATATATGGTGTTTGTAATTTTTTTTAAAAAATTGCTTAAGGAGAAAAATTAAAATCAGAAGAGGTTGCAGGGAACCTTGGGGAGAGGTATTGCCATAACATACAGGTTGTCCAAGAAAAGACTTACCTAAGAAAATGACATTTCAATAAAAACTTTTGAAAGAATTTTGAGTATGAGACATTCAAGACAGAGAGACCATCAAGGGCAAAATCCACAAAATAGAACTGTGCCCAGAATGATCAAGGAACACCGGGTAGGCTTGTGTACCTGCTGCAGAATCAAGGGCAAAAGTAGCAGGAGATGAGGCCAAAGAGCTTCCAAAAGGGCAGGTCTTTGTCAGTCACTGGAGGGATTTCAGATTTGCTCTGTGTGAAATGGGGGACACTGCAGAGTTTGGCTATAGAAATGAGATGACCTGAGGTACATTTTATCCAGATCGTGTGCCTTCTAAGCTAAGCATGACCCATAGGTGTGCAAGCTTAGAAATAGGGACACCAGCCAGGGGCTAGTACAGAAACAGGTGAGAGGGAGTGACTTTGATAAGGGTTGTAGCAGTCTAGCTTTTCAGTATTTGTTTGATTCTAGAAAAAATTTTGAAGTAGAGTTGAAAGGATATCCTGACTAATAAAATATGAAGCATGAGAAAAAAGAGTTAAGATTATTGTTTTTGGTCTAAACAAATAAAATGGAGTTTCCATTGCATGAAATGAGAATATTTTTGAAACAATAGATATTGTACATGCACATGTGAATGTAGTAGGGAGTGGGAGTTGCAACATCAAGAGCTCAGTTTTAGACAAATATGAGTTTCTATTCACTAGCATAGATTAAGGTATAAAATAGGCATTTTTGTACACAAATCTAGAGTTTAGATCTGAATTAGCAATACATTTTGAGAGTTATCAACATGCAGATAGCATTTAAAGTCATGAGCTGGGTAAAATTACAAAGGCTGAAATCACTGGTAGTAAAAATGGAATGGTCTCAGCTATGAGCCTTTTGGAATTTCTCCAAGTTGAGTTTGGAGATATAAGTAGGAAACTCAGAAAGTGTAGAACCCTAATGCCAAGTTAAGAGGGTGTCGATGAAGAGCAGACAGATTAGGACTGAGAGTTGACCACTTGGTTTAGCAACACAGAGATCATTGGGCAGATAATCTCAAGAATATAGCATTTATCATTTCAATGAACTGTGAGCTACATTTTATACAATACTGCTAAATGGTTTAATGGATGATAGAAAGTATACTGAAATGAAATAATCACAGCCATTAGACAAGAAGATCTCCACTGGCCTTTTAGATGACCTGCTGGATCTGATAAGACAATGCCTAGGAGGGGTCACTGTGACTCTTGCCCTGTGTCAGTGTGACAAGTGCGAACTCTATGACTCTTATTATAATTTCATACTGAAAAAATTATTTGTCGCACTAATTTATGTTTGAGGTATGAGAACTCTTTCAATTTGTAAGGTAAAAGTATTCATATAAGTTTTGAGTGGTGTCAGATTTATGTTTGTATGGGTACATATGTGCTCTCAGAAAAGTGTTCTTTAATTTAGAAGTTTACTCAAGCATTAAAGTCTTATTACATTTGAGATTCCTTTATAGATTTCAGTCAACAGAAACTTCGGTCAGCAAATGAGGTCACTGATGTTTGCTGTTGCCAGTGCTGAGGTACAGATCATGTAAGAATACGAAAGGGAAAAATATGGACTATTATTTTGTCATATACAATTATCTGTGCAAATCATATGGTAGTTATTATAGTAAACTCTTACTTTGTTGAGGGAATCTGTGATATAGGTAATGCAAACAGAGACTAATCAAAATGTTAGTTTACATTTTGGATTTTGTAATCTAATTTGAATAGACCAATATTCTGGAATACTCTTTCAACTAGATAATCTGACTACAGAAATAGGAAAGTAGGGGATGGAGGATGGGATGCTGCTCAGTGATAGAGTGCTTGCCTATCTCCTGTGAGGTCCTAGGTTTGGTCCCAACATCACACACACAAACACACACAAATGAAAGTTTTTTTAAATACATCTTCCTTTCTTCTTCTTCATTGTTTCTGTGCTGACTCTTGGCTCTGTGGAGGAGAGAGGGGATCTTATGTTTCGGCCGGGGAATGAGAGTTATGGGTTTTTGACAGATAGTTTTTTGTAGTTTTCCTCCACATAGGCTGTGAACTTACATATCTTGAGCATTCTGTGATGCACATTCCACCCTCAGCAGACCACTCTACTTTCCTTGCTGTCACTGGAAATAATAAAAGGTCTGCACTGCAAAATCCTTTTCCAGTAGTCCACACAAGATCAGAGTAAATATTAAAAATTTTGAGACTAAGTGTTCCTACTTAAAACCCATCAGTAATGTCTTTGGGGGAAAACACCCTTCTGCTGTCCAGAGAGCCATGATATAAGCCCAAGCCCTTGGCCCTCAGCCTTTCCCACACTGGGTTCCAGCAGCGCGGACCCTCCTGCTGCTCTCATGTGCCAAGGTCCTTTCTGCTTCAGGAACTTTACTGTGGGCCAGGAGACCACTCATTCCCATTCTTGCCTCCATCTCTTGAATAGCTCCTGCTCCTGCTGTTTCCACGTCACAGTGCACATGACATTTAAATAATTTTTATTTTATGTGGCTGGAGAAGTCACAGATGCTAGAATCCTTTCTCCATGAAGCTCCCGTAGAACAGTGATACATGACAGAGGACTGCTATCTACTCTGCAAGATGCCCAAATGAAACTCTGCTTCAGGGGTATTTGACCTCTTAACATTTTCTCACGTAAAAAATATCTTTCACTGATGTTTATTCACTGGGTTGAGTTGAGGGTCAAATTTGAAAATCCTGAAAGCAATAAGACATGAAGTAGCATAATAAAATCATTGTTTTCAAACTTCCATTTTAAAAATCTATTGATAAAGGGAGTGAGTAGACAGATATTTTCCTCTCCACTCACCATCTGTTTTAGTCCACTTGTTTGCTACTGTGACTAAAATACCTGACAAGAACAATTTTAGAGGAGGAAAAAATTAGTGGAGGCTCAGGGCTTCAGAGATCTCAGTCCATAGAAGGATGGTTCCATTCTATGGGGCTCAAAGTAAGGCAGAACATCATGGTGGAAGAGTGTGGGGGAGGAAATTGGCTCAAGACATCACACCAGGAAGTAGAAAAAGTCTATGCTCAGTTCAGCAAATGTATACCCCAAAGGCATACTCCCCAGTGATCCACCTCCTCCAGCCACACCCTACCTGCCTTCAGTATCCACCCAGTTACTCCCTATCAGAGGATTAGTTCACTGATTGGCTTAAGGCTCTCGTAACTCAATCATTTTACTTCTAAGACTGATTGCATTGTCTCACACATGAGCTTACCTCTAAACCATACCATAACCCTAACAGATACCTTCCTCTGTGCCCCTTCTTCCTCAAACACTAGTATCTGTCTGCTCATTCACCATGTGTTGTTGGTATGGGTCTTACTGGCTCTCAGGGGCATGGCTGCCAATACCATTCATTGAGGTCTCCAGAAAGTGGCTTCCATCTTGCTCTTCCTCCCATTAGAAGTGGGGATACCAACCCCCAAATTCCAAAGTGCAGTCTGCCAGACACAAGGCATCCTCCACCCCTTATAAGACTGGGAGTGTCAGGAATATGCTCATTTCTCAGCAGGGAACCTTATCTTAGTCCTCTGACAGGGACTTCCGGAACTAACTCCTCAGAATTATATCAGTCCAGTTCCTCTAGAAGCAGATGACAAGATAAGAGGCAAGAATTTTGTCAGTGTTAATTCCTTGTGTGAGATAAATAGTGAGTCAGAAATGGTGGTGAGATTCATCAGGTCTCTAGGGAAAGGTGAGAGTAGAGAATTGGACAATGCTGGGTGGAAATCTTCTAGATTGCTATGAATCTTCAAGGCTGTGAGAAAGCCTTTAATCCAGTAGTGGTGGTGAGATGAGATTAGACTGCTATCTTCTAGGAACATGTCAGCCTTAGTATTCCTTGTCTTTCTCCGGGATTGGCTGAGACTAGCCTGTGGGAGGCATGATCTCCACACAAGTACTTTTTCAGAGTGCTCAAGAGAGGGCCCGGGGTCAGTTACCCTTTCTAATTCAGCAATTGCCACAAGAGGCAATAAAATACAAGGCTGAAGACAGGGGCTCTGGACCTCTGCTGTCATGTCAATTATTAATCCCAGCCCTACTACTTATTAACTGTGTGATCTTCAGCAAGTTACTAACCTTCTCTGTGCCTCCTGTTTGCTCGTATGTGAAATGAGGATGATACCACTGTCTAAAATTGCTGATGTGAAGTTTAAATGAATGCATACAAACTCTTAAAAGAGTGCCTAGCACATAATAACTGCTCAAAAATTTTCAGTTTCTTTAAAGATAACCATCATCACTACTAATAATGAACTTCTGCAAATGGTGTATAACCTCACATTCTTATTTCCCTCATCTGATGATAATGCATATTCCAGATAGCTATTTTCAAAATTAAATGAGATGGATTCATGTAAAGTTCCTAGAATGTTTATCCTGACTTAAAGTAAGCACTGAATAAAGAACAGATAACATTTATTTATCATTATCATCAGTAGCTATATTAATGGCATGCTCATTCACATAATAGCTTCTGTTACACAAGCATTTTTCTAACAATACACCCTATTAGTTCAGTAACTATTCTTTCAATGTCCTATGGCTGAGTATCTACTCTGTGTGTTACTGTACTAAGTAGTGAAGCCACTTTCTTTTAATTCCAAGCTATCCCACATCGAATTAATGCTGTAGTGACTATGATAGAGAAGATGATTCAGTTCCCCTAATTTAACTATACTTGTATAAAAATGTCCACAGATACATAAAGGCTAATGATCCTACCCCATACTACATCAAAAAAGGGCTAGTTCACCTTAGATTAGAACTGTCTCCTAATTCTCCACCCAAGAAAGCTTCAAAAATGAGACTATATTTTATAAAAAAATAATAACCTTAATAAATTTGTTTTCTTCTATTGAAATTAAAGAATTTACATGAGCGTGTCTAAAGAAATTGTTTTTAATGCAAATATATCTGGAACCTTTTAGGATATTTTTGCAGAAACTAATGGTGTTGAAGTTGGTAGATTTTTATTAGCAGCATTAGCAGGACTCACCAGTGATATATTCAGTTAGGGACATAATGAACCTTTCCAAATGTATCAAGTCTATGCTATTTTCCAGATGCTTGGAGAATATAAATGTAAATATGACATAGTCCCTTCCCTCATGATCCTTACATAGACAAGTAGATAATCAAAATAGCTCATGGTAATAGGCACATTAGACTTACTCTGAAGATGTCTGGTGAACAAAGGGCACAATATTGGTGAATTTTAGATTGGCGTGAGAGGACTAATAACAACAGAACACCCCAAATAATAAGATCAAAGTTTATTTTTCTCTCAGGTTAAAGAAGGGTGTAGTGGTCTGGCAGGGTTCAGAGCCTCACAGTGTCCGCTCTTCTCTTGTTACTACTCCATGTGATGCTTTTATCCCAAGCTCACTCAGGGTTCAGCATGGCTGCTGATGAATTTGACTACATCAAGCCAGCAGGAAGGAGGAGGGGACAATGCAGAAGTCACTGTCACCTGTGAAGAATAACTCCTAGAAGGTGCACATAATACTTTGGTGCATATACCTTTCACCAAAAAGTGGCCACGTGGTCACGCATGTGTGATGAGGGTTTATTCCAAGTAGTTGTGCACGGAGTAAAATGGCAGATCTTCTTGCTATGGAAGAGGGAAAGGATGGTTCACAGGAACAACCAGGAAGTGTGCCACAAAACCCAGTCCTGCCAGGAGTGGAAGTAGAGGGAACTGTCAGTGTTAATAAAATTATAATACTGTGGTGTGACATTTTAACTTGTAAGATATATTAGCTTTCAAAAATATTTGCAGAAAATTTGCAGCCTAATTGAAAACACACTGTGACAAATTTGCAGCTTTTGACAGCAAAATGTTTAAGTTGTTTGCAGGTAAAGGTGGAAAGATATGGAAAATGCTACCAGAGTATCTTAGCTGTTCCCCCAATAGAATGGAGTCCTCTGTATACCTTGTTCAAACTTGAGCATCTTATTTCCCATATTATCACATTTAAATATTTATGTGACAGTAGAAAGTCTTGTAAGGAAAACAGATGACGTATTCTAACATTATGTACATATACATTTTAGTACATCTTTGTTGCAATGTAATAGGAAAATGTTAGCATATTATTATGCTAATATTTTACATTTCTAACTTTAGGCAATGTACCTGCTAATGAGCTCATTGAACACTAAATAATTAGGTAATCCGTGTCCTAAATACTTTATATTGTACCAAAATCCTTTGTCAATTGTTATATATGTTTAAAAGGGTTTTGATCATGTTGAATGAAATTGGGGTTTTGGGGACCATCTGATAATTCTTTGTTATTCTTTTCTGTTTAAAATATTGCAATGTAGGCTCATACTATCTGAAAATTCACTATCCCACCCACTTTTAGAGGCATGCTAGGTACAGATAAAGAGGAATTCCTCTGATTAATGAAACCTGAAACAGGAGGGCACAGTGGAAAGGACACTGGTCAGGAAAGAAGAGCCTTTGTCTTGAATATATACTAAACGTAACATTAGATATTGAAAGGATATTTTTAGAAGTGACGTTAGACACATATACAGACACATGCATTTCTATAGGTTTTAGTTTCTTCTTCTGTTACATTTGGCTGCTTTCCTATATATGGCTTGCCCATCTATGTGAAGGGTTGAGAATCGCAGCCTATTATTTTAAAGCACTGCTTGATTTGTAGTGGTTTTGAAGTGTTTGGCTTTCTACAGAGAAATTCAACAACAAAAACTAAACTGATAGTTTAATTTTACCTAGGGAGCTATCCATAGTGATTTAGGATACCCCAGTCATGTGAAAAACTCTTACATTCTGAAAAAGCAAGAAAAATGTTGTTACATGTCTCATCTGACAGCATATTCATTCTGGTTCCAATTCATAATGTAGATCAGCATCATCCTCATGTGTTGGAAGTAAGTGTTTTTAATAGAAGAGTTTCTAAAATCATTAAAGTTTTTAGTACATATTTTAATACATTAGTACAATATTTTATAATTATACTTTTTGGGTTATTATTTTAGTGTGGCTAAGCTTATAATCAACAATACAGAATTACAGTATGTTTCCTGTAGGGAATTATGATCTGATTTAATGAAATCTGTGAGTTTCTTTATTAAGAAATTTATTTGTTGAACAATCAAACATGCTTCTAATGAAAAACATAATATATATATATATATATATAAATTCTGATATTAGATTTACCCCCCCAACCCCCCCATTAGCCACCCTTATCCCTCCCCCTCCCTCCTTCCCAAAACATCTCTACAAATGCCTTAGGTTGTCATTACAACTTTTCTGGATTTAAATCATGAGAATTGACCTCCTTTCTCAATGACCAGGGTCTAGCTTCAGCCTCCACAGATGACTGAAGACATTCGACCCTTGGTTCTCTGGGTTATGCTGTTTTTTCTCAGCATAATTTCTTCCATAGCCATCCATTTACCTTCAAAGGCTGCAGCATCATTATTTCTAATTGCTGAGTAAAACTCCATGGTATATATGTACCACAGTTTTCGGATCCATTCATCCAGTGAGGGGCATCTCGGTTGTTT
>PVKS010007634.1:0-72116 GCA_004027875.1 Aplodontia rufa | reverse complement strand
TCTCTTATCTAAACACCAAGTTTCCTTTCGTGTCATCATTACCAACCTTTTATGCTCCTTCACATTCTCTGAAATTCTAGCACCATCTGAGCACATGGTTGGAGTTCAAGAAAGGAAAAGTCTCATTAAACTGATTTGAATACTCAAATTTGATGCATTTCATATCCCCCTCAGATCTCAGCTGAAAAAGATTTTAATGAAGCTTGCATAAATCAGAGTGGCATTACATGGTCTAATAGTTAACTAATCCTTAATTGTGCAGTACTTTGAAATTTAATGACCATTATAGAGAATTCCATTAGGATTAAGATGAACCAGAGAGAATCGAGCTAGAAGAACGAATTAGAAAAGTGCACATTACTATGCTAACAGTGGCCCTTTTTGTTGCTACCTTCCTCTGGGAGAGTTTGCAGCAAAATAGAAATTGAGTCTCTTGTTCAATTGTTTTTGATATTTTCTTTTCCTATTGTTTGCTGACTTGAACTGTCATTTGTTGATAAATGGGATAATAGCTAAAATCAATCAAGAATTTTCTGTATGTAGGCACAATGCAGCTAGAAAACAAAGGCTGAGGGGAGAGAGGTCCTGTGACCTGTCTCCTGACAGGGAGGCCTGGGACACAGTACAGAAGGGAAGACAAGAACATGTAAAGCAACAGGGATCGACTCCGAATTGAGTCTATAGTTTTATTTCATGGTGTGCATTGCTTTAAAGCCTATAGAAGCACTTAGAAATCCTAACCATACTCATCAGTCATGTATTGAACCTCTCCTCTGTAACAAGCAAAGTTATTTGGTGGTATCTGATTTTTTCTTCAGTATTTCCATAGAACAACAAGAGCACATACTTTTTGTTTGCAATTTACAGACGAAAAAAAAAAGACAGTCACTCAATAGCTCAACTTTCTCAAATGTCAACAACATATTTGTGACATGCTAGGGAACAGTAGCATTACAACAGATCACTAATATTTCAATGATTACTTTATTATATCCATGAAAGTATTATAAAAGCTACAAAATTGAAAGAAAACAATCTTCCTAAGAGAAGTAACCTTTGCATGTTGAATAACTATAACATACTTGAAATAAAAATATGTTACAGAACAATAAGATAGAATTAAATGAAACTGGAATGACCCAGAGCATGCAAATGATGTGGTTCATAATATTCTTTTGCGTAGCTATGGTACATGATGGAAATGAGCACCATCGGGATTCGGAGTTCAAAATATAGAAGCAACTTATTGGGATGTTCTGAGATGTAGAAAATTTACTTACAAGAGGCAGCCTGGCCCTGAGACTGCAGATAAAACAGTCTCTAGCATAATGAACTATTTTGCATAAAGAAGAAAGATAATTTCAATTAGAAGACATAGGTAGCCAAAATTAATTCAAAACACAGAGTCAAATCTGCAGTGTTTTATAATACTAGGACAAAGGTCATACAGACTCACAACAACTGCAAGTTAGGATCTATAGGACAAGGTCAAGTGGCCTGATCCCTGAGCCCTGCTCTGAATTTGCACTTACCAGGCCAGAAGTCAGATGTTGTCCTGACATTCTAACAGCTGTGTACTTCAAGGGGGTACTAGAGAAGATTCCAATGTTCCAACACGAAGAAATGATGCACGTTTGAGAATATAGATGTATTCAATCTGATGTAAACATGATGCAATGAATTCATATGTCAAAATAATGTGCTACTCCATTAGTATATTTTTTATTTTTTATCCATTAGAAATAAATTTTAAAATGAAACATTACACTGTATCCCACAAATACACACAATGATTATGCGTCAATTAAAGAATATTTGAAAAATTGAACTGGCATGTGGCTCACTAGTAGAGCTTGTCTAGCATGAGCGAGACCATGGATCTGACCCCTAGAGCTGAGAAAGCAAGGAGGACGGATAAAAGAAAGAAAAAATAGGAAAATTTAAAGAAACATAATATAGAAAAAGAACATACAGATGGATAGATGTTTGATGTTACACATTAAAAACAAAAATGGCTTTAGGAAGAAAAGGTCCTACTCCATCACACCAGTGCCTCGATGGCCTAGTAAGAGGGGTAACAACATCAAATGTGACTCCGGGTGTGTGTGCATCCCTGTGCTGTGACATTGTACCACGCCGTGACATTGCACCAGGCCATGACTTACTTGGAGCTATTCACTGGAATGGATGTGGCCAGGGCAGCCTCTGAACACCTGTGCAACTCCGTGTGTCCGCCCTCGTGTCTTCCTGCAGTCCGTCACAGGACTGCATGTGCGGAATGAGACACGAGGGCCAGACATCACTCATGCCTGCAGCCTGGAGATAGGTGCAGGGGACCAGACCACATCAGTCCTTCCAGTAAAGTAAATCGGTACCCTTGGGGCCACTGAGACACTTTGTATTTGTTATATGACTAATGTATCATGGTGTTTATTATGGTGTTTTGGCCTTTTTACTTTTCTTGACTTAACCTGTTTCCATTTAGTTTCCATGTCTGCCACCATCTGACCTCTGGGGTGAAGGCCATTCATATATCAAAGTGTCTATTTCCGTCCCTTGGTTTTGGTTTTGGGCTGACCTTCTGGTGTTTAGATGCAGTGAACAAGTCTGTCTCTGGAATGTTAGGTCACCTTCCTGCCTCGGATGGGAATCCTTTGCCTTATGTTCAGTTTTCTAGCGCTCACACCCAGTGCTGGTTTTGGGTGGGCTTGCTGAGGCCCCAGACTCTGAAGGCCCACCAGCGTGGACACAGCAAGGTTCCCTGAGACAACTACCAGCTCGGTCAGTCCAGGTCAGGAGCCTTCTAGCAAAGGAGACAGATTCAGAAATCAGATAATCCACAGTGTGAAGGAAGATACAAGATCTCAGCACATCCCTTTTCATCACTCAGACGCACTTGTGCCTCCTGTAACTCCAAGTGGGCGTCCGGGGGGTGGGCAGCTTAGTTTCTAGAAAGTGTTTAATGTAGGAGAGCAGGAGCAAGCTGCCCAACGCCTCTGTGCCTCTGCTCACTGTTGCTGCTCAATATCCTCTCCTCCTTCACCTATTCCACATGTGCTAAGTTAGTATCTTGGCTGAGCAGCTGTTCATTTGGTGGACTGAGCCTGAGGATGACTGCAGCTGTGCTTGCCGTGCCCTGGAGGGCCGTGGTGATTAAGGTTAACCATCTATGGCCATGCACGGTTATGAAGGAAGTCTTCAGTGAGGTTCCTGAGATGAGACAGACGCCTTCCTTCCCATCCTGCTGGCTAAGCAACTGGGCACCAGGAGCAACAGGTTAGTGACCCTCAACCACAACGTAACCCCTTCCTCTTCTTGCCTTCTGTGTCCTCCAAATGACAGGATGCAGGTGAGGTTTTTAGTGGGTGGTTCTCTTACCGTGTGACCTGCTGAAAGCTGCTCTTTCTTGGGATCCAGGACTCTAATCATCCTTACACTGAAGGCTGGAAGCACATACTCCACAAAAGAGAAAGGAGACACTGGTCCGTTGAGAGTGGTCAATTCTGTTTCGGTCATGTGTGCACAGAACCGTTCGCTTTTCCTCACAGAGCAAGCTTTGAACGTATGCAGCTGGTACGCATGCGCAGCTTCCTGGACCGCACATTCTACTCTCTCCTGTGCTCTTGAGCTGGGCTCCATCCAGGGATTTGCAGTGCATTCTCATCAGTCTGTTCTTGCCATACTTATTTTGTTTAGCAGGGCCCTGGGTCTGAGGAGAGTTAAGTGAGATTCTGTAAGAGTGGAGAAGATTTCTCTGTCTTCAGAGGGTGGCAAGGTGGAGAAGCAAACTCACGTGAACTTTTAAGGGACTTCTGCAGAGCGTTTCTGTCAATCAGTTCCCCCTTCAGCCTTCACCCACAAATGGGTCAAGTATGCATAAGAGAAGGCGTTGGTTGCCCATCTTGTATTGAGCACAGGTCACAGCTGGGGTCCTGCCTCCTCCTGGCTCTGCTCCAGGGCACTGGTTCTCCTGGTCACATGGTACAGTGCACAGCAGTGAGGAGGCCTCTCCTTTGGTGTCCTGCTGGGCTCTGGGGCTGAGGTCTACTGTCAGATTTTCCTGTGGTGTAATAGTCTGGCTCACAGTGCTGTCCGTGGAGGCCTCTGACCCTTGTCTTAGCTACGATGACTACGTGGTCTCAGGCAAGGACGTCGTCCCGTTCCCCTTGGCAATACACACAGAGCACTGTCTTGAGCACTCCACTCAGATGTCCACATCTTTCTAAAGGACAGGAGAGTCAGGGAATGCCACAGCCTGGCACTCAGAGGCCAGGCTGTCTCTGAGAAAGGCAGGCTCTCTTCTTTACCAAACCTCAAAACTGCAGCACTGGGTTGATGGAGGGTTTGAGATCACAGGTAGGGGCGTGTGGAGACCACCTGCCAGGCTGCTCCTTCTGGGTTCCAGGGAACAAGGAGGCAGGGACAGAGTCCTGCGATGCTCCTATCCCACAGGATTCCCACTGTTTCTCATTTCTTTCCCTCTCTCATGCATGTGTCCTGGGAGATTTTAGGTATCACCCTGGCTGGAGTAAAGGAACTGGTAAATTATTTCTAGGTCTGTCTGTGAGGGTTTTCCAGAAGAGACTGATGGTTGAGGCAGTGGACTGAGGTAGCAGGACATTCTCTCTCCTCATCCATTGACAGGCCAGATCCACAATGAGGGCCCACAGAGAACAAAAGGGCAAGGAGAGTGAAATTTTTCTGCCTCTCTTTCCGTCTGAATCCAGGGCACCTGCTTTTTTCTGACCTTAACTTTCTGAACCTCAGGTTCACAGACTTAAGATCTCAAGGCGTTCACCAGTACCCACAATTTCTCTAGCACACAGTCTTTTGTTAGATTCCTCAGTCTCTGTAATTGCGTGTGTGTGAGTGCACACCTGTGTGTGTGCATGTGTGTGTGAGAAGGGGTTGTATTTCCCTGGAGAACCCTGCCTAGGGTACCATGTTTCACAGAACAGTTTTTATTCTTGATGTGAACGATGGAGTCAATCTGCCCCCTATTCCACTCAATTTTCCTATGTTCTAATCAATAACTAAGGAAAAGTAAACAAAACAAAACAAAAATAATCTCACCAAAAACAACACACCAAACTTGTCATAATACCCTTGGATCGATTTTCTGACACTCACTAACGGATTGCAGTCTGCGGTGCGCAGGGACCGCGACACTCTTTCCTATCTTCATGCAGCGACCTGTTTTCTCATAGAACAACCAGAATGTAAAGGAACAGGGCTTCCAGGCTCAGAGCTCCCCCAGTACATTCCTTCCTCCCTCGGGGGCTAAGGAGCCTCAGGTCTCCGCTTGCTAGGGGAGGACTTCACAGGAGGCTACCCCAAAGGGAAAAGGAAAGGTGCAGATTTCATTTTTGCAAACCAATGTCTTCATTGCAGGAACTTCTATTATCTCAGGGTGAAAGAGTCGTAAGCAAGGTGACAGGCCAAACGTTAAATCCCAAATATGGGAGTCCTGTTAAAGAAGGCTGGGCCAAACCCTGTGTCATGTAATGTGGATCCTACTTCTTTTTAACAGGACTCCCATGGTGCAAGCAGTAAAATCAAGAATAAACGCATGGGATGCAATGAAACTAAAAAGCTTTTGCACAGCTAAGGACTTAGTCAAGAGTCTCAAGAGGGAACCTACAGAATGGGAGAAAATTTTTGCCTGCTACACCTCGGACAGAGGAGTAATATCCACAATATACAAAGAACTCAAAAAACTAAATACCAATATCACAAATAATCCCATTAATAAATGGGCTATGGAACTGAAAAGAGCTTCTTCTCAACAGAAAAAGTCCAAACATCCGTAAACATATGAGAAAATGCTCTAAATCACTAGCAATAAGAGAAATGCAAATCAAAACTTCACTGAGATTTCACCTCACTCCAGTCAGAGCGGCAAAAACGAAGAATACAAACAATGACAGATGTTGGAGCAGATGTGGGAAAAGAGGAAGACTGTTACATTGCTGGTGGGACTGCAAACTGGTACAACCACTCTGGAAAGCAGTGTGGGGTCTCCTCAAAAAATTAGGACTGGAACCACCTTTTGACCCAATTATTCCACTCCTGGGCATCTTCCCAAAAGAGCTATTATAAGCATATTATAGAGATACAGCTTCTTCAATGTTTATAGAAGCCCAATTTACTAAAACTAAATTATGGAACCAACCCAGATGCCCCTCACTTGATGAGTGGATCCAAAAGCTTTGGTACATATATACAATGGACTACTACTCGGCTATTAGAGAATATGATATGGCATTTGCAGGCAAATGGATGGAGATGGAAAAAAATATGCTAAATGAAATATCCCAAACTCAGAGACTCAGGGCTGAATGCTTTCTCTCATTTGTGGAAGCTAGAATATAAGCAAAAACAGATTGTTAGATGGCTAAGCTAACAATGACCTCAACATGTATGAATTCTTACATGATCATGG
This sequence comes from Aplodontia rufa, assembly GCA_004027875.1. NCBI lineage: Eukaryota > Metazoa > Chordata > Mammalia > Rodentia > Aplodontiidae > Aplodontia > Aplodontia rufa. The sequence goes on along the minus strand of PVKS010007634.1, from coordinate 65,674 downwards.
GGAACTGTTCTTAGATTCCTAGAGGATGTGGGGTGGGTAGGGAGGGGGAAAGGGAATAGAAAGGACATCAAGGTGACCAGAGGGAGGTAGTATTGGTGAATCTAATCCAAGGAGAACCTCCAACTTCCATGAGAATTCCAATTAACTTAGGGCTTAAGTAAAGTGAAAGATGGAACCGTGGGGAACCCAAAGGGGGGAAACCATGGTCTCGCACCAGTATTGGCTTGCTCTGTCATTACACTGCTGTTCTTGATTGTTTGGTGATGAACCCCTCCTAATTGTAAGACAATGTCTATCAAATAAAACAATAAAAAATAAAAAATAAATAAATCTCAAGTATGACGGCTTTCTTTCCTTTCTTTTTCTATTGTTTTTTTCACTAAGCACTAAGTATATCAAACACGGCTCTGGCTGGGGGCCCAATTCCAGCCAACAGTAAACTCAGAGATGCTCTTAATAGTGAAAACGAGGTGTCTTTTGTAACCCCACTGACAGTGCAAAACCCAGAAGGACGGTTGGGTTCTTGACATTTCTCAGAACAATGCAGAATCCCAATGCGGCTGATTCAGTTTATCCTAGGACAGAGTGAGCCACAGTAAGCTTCTCCTCCAGATACTGTAGGCCTCCCCCATGTCCCCTGGAACCCACTTCATCACGGGTGAGTGGATGAATATGGCTAGCGTGCCACATTGTAAAGGGCACATAATTGGAGGGAAGATTCGGAAATAGTTGTGACTTAAGATCGAAAACATAATTGTCAGGATCGACTGTGAAACAGATCAGGGCTGGGATATCACTCCAACATCTCATGCAGACCTAAGTGGTAAATAGAGTTTTCTCAGCTTCCCTAATGAAACACACTGTCTCTATTGAGCATTTCACCTTGTCCATTGTATTCAAGGCTAAGTGAAGTATTGTAACCTGGAAGCTGGGGCTATTGTTTTCATGGAAAGTAGCAAATGACCCAGTCAATAGTTGCCTGCTATGTTACTGAGAATGCTGGTTCCACTATATAAGAATGTGCAGTAAAAGGAACAGAGGAATGGACAAATAAATAGACAGATTCCTGCGCTGTCACCTAAGCTGCTGACTGATAGGTGTCAACAGCGCAGCAAATGCTGACTGCAGGTGATCTTGGAGGTTTGATGTGTTGGGTGTATCCCAGGACTGGGTATAAAAATACAGAGTCTTCAACTTGGCTGACCATTCATTCTCCTTACGTAAACACTGCTGGGAAAATTTTCTACAAGCCACTGATGTAGACATGAGAACCTGCACTTCAGCCAAACTGAGAACTGGATTTGCTGTGAAGTTGAAACACTGTTTCTTTAGCTTTGCACAAAAGCATAGTCACAGTTTAAATTACCTAGAATAGATTTATTACTGTTAATTTATTTGTAATTTTGCCATTAATTTAATTTACTTATAATCAATATGAGAAAATGTGTAAGTTACATCTTTCTCACTCTTTATAAAATTTTTACATTCCCCATGTCCTTTGATATTTCTCCAACACACTAATGTCTTTTATTCTCTTTAATATTTTCCTCTAGTCTACAGACAAAACTCATTACTGAATGTGAACGTTCAAACCTGCAGTAAAATATCCTGTGATGAAAGTTTCTATAATTATTTGTAGTATAATCTTTCGTTTAAATATTAGTAAACCATTTACAATCTATTTTGCATATCAATGAACTACCCATTGACAATTCTCTGTGGCTGTGTTCTTAATACAATTTTAAAGTAAATAATGCTGGCTTATGAACTGACAAATCTGCTGTTAAAATATTCTATCTTGTACCCACCAGCTGTATCTCTGAGAGGCAGGCTGTAATGAATCCCAGGAAGAGGATTATACAGACCACCTATTTCATTAGGACATTTTACTTCCAAGCTTGGGAACAGTCAGTGGTGAGCTTAAATGTTATGTCATGGAGCTTTTCATTACAATCTTCATTTTTGCTTCATCCTAACTTATATAATTTTTAACTGTATCTCAAGTTGAATTTAACAAAAAAACAACAAAAACTGAACACCAAAGATGATATCAGTTTCTTGGTTTCTTTCTGCATCTTTCCTCTGGAAAGAAACATGCTTATTGACATTAAGCTCAAGGAGTGCATTAGTGAGCAAGCATGAAAAGAAAATCCTTAGCTACTGGTATTCACAACAGCGTCCATTCATTACCTGATCAGCAAAATGCGTTTGAATGTCTGCTGTGTGTAGGTTCCTTTGTATTTATATAGATACATAATATTTTTGTATGAATGTATATTTATACATTTACACAATAAATGTGATATATATATATACACACACATGCATGTCATAAATATACACATATACATACATATGCATACTGACATTACGTGTTCATGATATTAAGTCCAGCATGGTGCTTTCCAATTACAATGTTTTGCCCCAAATCTGCTCTGCGCTGAGCATTTAGGTTAAACAAGCCACAGGAGCTTCCGCCCCTGCAGCAGCTGCAGCGATGACATGCCAACATTAAGTGGAGAGCAGAGTTGAGACTGTTAGCTCCACGGGATTCCAAGCCAGCCAGGGAATCCAGCAGATTAAGATGCTGTCAGCCCATTCAGAAAATAGCCACGCTCTGGTTGTGTGTTGCTGCTAATGGGAACTGGGCACTTTCCCTCTTTATATGGAACACAATGGTACTGTGATTGTCATAACTACTCAATAGGATAGCATTTTAAAAAGCAGACCAGATTGGAAATATGTCACCATCATTACCCTTTCAGCTTCCTTGCTCCAGGACTGTAGCTCTAGCAGTAATTTAAGCTACCCCAAAATACTGTGTCTTCCTTCTCTGTTCTTCCCTTGCCTTCTCAGTGGGTCTGAACCCAGGTTCCACATTCAAATCACTCTCAGAGCCTTAGTCTGCTGCCCCTTTCATCTTTCCTATAAAAATCCATTCCTAGGTAAAATAAACGTCTGTATGCTTCCGAAAAGACAGCTGAACATTGCAGGAGAAAATCACACGGCCTAGAAGATTGCACCTGACTTCTATGATTTCACACTCCTAACGGGCTCTTGGCCTGTCCAGAATACACATCACCCTTCTCTCAGAATCTTGCTTCCCTAGTCTCTGAGACTAGTGTTTCACTCTTCTGTTTTCTCTTGAAAGTCCTACTGTAATTCCTTTCTCCACTCTCAGCAGTTGATCTAATTCTATGCTTTGGAAACAAAAAGACTTTGCAGAAGAGCACTTCATTTTTAGAACGATGAAGAATTTCTCTACAACTGGGATGCAGAGTTGACGACTAGTTCGCTAGTTCATGGCACTTGCCAATTTCCTTTCCTCCTCCCCATCCTTACCTTTTTCAGTGTATGTGCTTGGAGTTATGAATGGACTGTTTGTTTGTCTCTATCAAAAGTTGACTCTAATCTCTATTAATTATGTGCTACCAACTGGGTCAATTGTAATGCATTTTTTTCTATTTTTTAGTCTGTATATTTTTGTTTCTAAATCCAAGACTCAGGCACAGACCTCTAAAAGCAGAGATGAAAAACAACCTGAAGGAACAGGATGGCACATTTGAAGAGTTCCTGATGTGTTTAGGCAGCATGAGAAGACATGGGAGACAGGTCAGAAGAGAAGTGTCAGGTCTGATTTAAGACCCAGCAGGATACCACAGTTTTCCCACTCTTCCCACCATGTTGAACATAAAGTGGAAGAGGGGATGGCAAGGGGGAAACAGAGAGGCCAGCTGGGGAAGCAGAAATAAAGCAATGGGAGAGAGAAATAGTGGAAAGGTCAGGATGATAACTGTATAAGTTACAAATGTTCACATGCTGAATGTGTTCAGATTTACTCCAAAGGTTAGTCCCACAGCACTTACTGGTAAATTGAACACCGGGGCTAAGATAAAGCAAGAAAATGGCTAAAGAGTTGAAGAATTGTATAATCATCTAAGGAATAGATTGGAGATTACATATGTGTGTGTGTGTATACACATGTATAAAATATGGATAAAGATATGTAGATTGATGCATAGATGGATAGATAGATAGACTGATATATGTAGCTGGCTATAGAGAATAGAATAAAAGTGTTTTCAAGGATCACAAGTTTACAGTATTGGGATATGTATACAGAAGATATTTGTATAGAGATAGATTTTACGTATTTACATATATAAATTTATTTAGCTAGATACAAATGTAGATTATATAACTTATATACTTGTACATTTTAGAAATTTATACACACTTAAATATATAGATAAATAGATAGATGATTTTATATGAGGGATTGGCTCATGTGATGGTGGAGGCTGAGCTGTTCCAAGATTTGGTTTCTGCCCAATGGGGGGCCAGGAAGTCAAGGGTATAACTGCAGTACAAGCTCAAAGGCCTCACGTCCTAGAAAGTCAATGTGATAGGTACAGTCCTGGTGCAAGGCCCAGGAATCAGGAGTAAACAGACACCCACGATGAAGAAGAGAGAATGGATTTGCTTTCCTCCTCCCTTCTCTTTCATGGGGCACTTGCTGGACTACATGCTGCTCCCCCACCTTGTGAGAATGGGTCTCTTTATTCAGGCTGCTGATTCACACGCTGATCTCTTCTGAAAACACCCTCATAGTCACATCCAGAAATAAAGCTTTGCTGACTACCCACATATCCCTTATCCCAGCCAGTTTGACACTTAAAACTAAGCACCGCACGCCTTTGTATCCCTGCAAACTAACACAAGGAGTTTTCATCTTCGTGAACACAAAGTAAAAAGGAGCAACCAGGAGAAACAGAATGGAGAGGAATTTCCCACACACAGACAGCACGCAGAGCACACAGCTCTTGCAAAGCCGTGCTCCCTGCAGAAAGGAATCATGGGATTTTGCTCAGGCACCTGTACATCTTCGTATAGGAAAGCACATATGGGCCAGGCAAGTTTCTGAGCATGCTCAGTATGAGGTCATAATTCAAAGACCTGTGGAGAACACGTTTTTAAGCATGCTCAGATATTATAAGCACATGTTTATAAAGGGAAGATGGTGGACCAAACCTCCTGGGCATGCTCAGTTCAATATTATAATGAGCCAATATTCCTCAAGGTCCCTAAAAGACTGTGTCAGAGTTGCACAGTGGCCTTACTGATTCTTCATGTGTTTGTACAAAAAAGATGAAGCTGAAACAGAAAAAGAAAAGGACACATCAGGTGTGCTAGTGCAAGAATTTTTCATTAAAGTTATCTGACTGACTTAGTGACCAATGTCCCTGGGGCTTAATTTTATAATTTCTAATAACTGAAATTTACTTAATAAAAATAGTAAATAAGTAAATGAATCATGAATGTGTAAAAGAAATAAGGCAGACATCCTGGAATATATTTCCAATTTTATTTCTTCCTATTAAATCTTGAAAACACAAAACCTGTCATTATGTGGGACAGGATCTTTTCAATAAAGTAAAACTGAATCTTCTCATTCATAGATTTGTTTCATTCATATTTATTAAATTGGTTTAGGGCCTACAAAGGAATTGCTCAGTGATTTGATTTGAACTAATTCTCTGAAGAAAAGATCACTTTTTATTGTAATAAAGCAGATTTTATGCTTTTTATTACTTTAGATTAATGTGTGTCATGGGAGTGAAATGTGTGATATATATAATCAGCCAATATAATCTCTGATCTGGCTACTTTGGGAGATAGTGTACATTTCCAATTTCTCTCACTGAACGAGTTCTTTCATCTAGAGGGGTGATTCCAATCTGGGCAGCTAAGGGCAGGTATCCCAGAATCCATTATCAAGGGAGCTTGACCAAAATTAGTTACAGTCCCTACCGTGGTGTCCTCAGGCCAGTTGGATTCCAGGCTTGTTAGTAGCAACAGGGTCATGCATTTCCTGGTAATTTGGGCTGCAGAATAGCATTCATTATTAGTACTATAGCCATTCTGATTGACATTTATTTGTTTTGCGTCTCCTGCAGTTCTTTCTCTTGCCATGATTATATCCACCAGCTTTCATATCTTTGCAGCTCTTCAAAAATTAAACATTGATAAATGTTTTAAGGATGAAGAGGAAAGCTGTTTAGAGCTGACATGAAATTTTCTCTTGTTTCTTTAAAGGTTGCTTGCCAAAGAATGAAAAGCTACAATTATTTTAACGTGATCATGGGCTCTCACACCAATGCTGAATGCACAATTACTCTTGGCCTCAGCAATGAGTTTGAAAAGGGAGACACAAAAAGGTAATCAACTGGGTGTCTTTAGCAGACAAAAGGAGAATGATTCAGGAAGGATCAAAGGGTGGAGGAAATGGCTGCAGAGAAACAATGCCATCTACAGAATGCTCAAGCTGAGTTTCAGTGGTTTTCGGATCTTCTCTCATCCTCACTATTGGATAGCTGAACAATTGGTTGGCCTTAGCATTAGATTTTCCATATTTCAGTCAGGAATATGAAAGGGTTTGCTCTGGTTTTAATCATGGAAGTAATCGTCTGCAGTGTTTCTGATAATCATACTAATTGTGGAAGCTCCCAGCAGTAATAGGTAACTCACAACGTGATCTCAGACATCTTTTCAGCTTCGGGAAAACAATGTACATTTCCTTTCTTGAAATGTTGGAGAAATTATTCTTTAAAAACAATCATAAGACTATTTGAAATGAGATAAAATCACAACCATAAAATAGCAACACACAATATAACAAGAGGAATATATTTTGTGGGAAATCAGTGTGACATAAATTGAAAGAATTCCAGCTTTAAATTCAGATGGGAGTAGGACTTGAATGGATGGCACCACTTATGAGCTGTGTGGTTTCATGCAGCCATGTGATCTCACTGGGCCAGAGTTCTGTCTTTAGTAAACTGAGCTAATGATTCTTACTTTACAGAGTTGTGCTCATTAGGAAATCCAGGTAAGATGTGCAGCATGTTTGTGGTAGGGGGAGGCAGGAGATGGTGCCTGAACAAAGGCAGAATAGTTATTAGAACAACACACTCCTGCAACCATTTTAGTGTGAGTTACATTGCATACTCAAGTCAATAAAATGTGCAAGTGTTTTGTGTTGAACGACAGTGAGGAAGGAAATGGGACAGGGTGTCCTCTGAGCCCCTGTCCTTTCTGTCTTAATTTCTCTACTCATCTGCTAATCCTATCCCTCTATTTCTTATCCAATTCCTACTCATTCTTTCAGGACACATAAAGGATACTGATGCTTGCATAAATCCCAATCACAGTAAGGCTGGATTTGCCTCTATCTGAGGCTCCTATCACGAGAAATGATGAGAAGTGGTACAGAAGGAACCTGCACAGACCCCTCATTTTGACTAAACTTTAGACAAGTTCCTTCCTGATTCTCATTCCTTGCCCTCTCCTCCTTAGAATACCAACTTTAGAAATATTTTAATTGTAAATTCTTTCTTGGCTCCTTAAGGATGCAAGCCTTGCTAGTTTTACAACCCGGGAATATATTTCTCAGAAACCTGAGAGGAAAGTCTTTTAAAAGTGATCCTCAGGGCTGGAGTAGTGGCTCAGTGGTTACTGCACTTGCCTGGCATCCATGAGTACGTGGGTTCAAACCCCAAAATCACATACACAACTAAGTGTCTAAGCAACAAAAGCCACATGAAAAACTAAAATTGATTCTGCCTCTCTCTCTGTCTCTCTTGCTCTCACTGTCCCTCTCTCTTAAAAAAAAAAAGTGATCCTCAAGGAAGACAGGACCTCAACCTCCACTTATCGGTGGCGGGGTAGGAGCCATAGAAGCCTCACTTTGATGGGAGCCAATTAGCCAACAGGATGTTCTGGTCACAGAGAAAGGTGCTGGCCAGCCCAGGAGAGACTCAATGTCCAGAACACATGTGTCCTTCAGGCTTCCACAGCCCCCTAACCTCCCTCCAGCTCTCTCCAGCCATCCCTCTTACAGTCGTCTTGAGTGAAACTTGCATGCTTCAATTTGTCCGTCGTCATTTTAGTTTTCACAGTGGTATTTAAGTAGGTTTCAGAAGGCAGGGTTTTATCTCTCCAAAAGAGATAAACATGGACTATCTGTAACTTTTTCCCACTAAGGACATTCGCATTCCCAAAATGGTGGTAGCATGGAAAGCACCCTGTGGTTGGCTGCATCTGGATTTTGCTGTTGATGCTTCTCCCATATGATTCTCCCAGTGAATCCACATTTACCCCCAAAATATTGTCTCTATGATGTCTGCTCCTCTTGACTCAGCACCAGTAGATGGTCTATGCTTCTAATGCCTTATGAGATACATGAAAAATCATATTCACTAGCACATCTTAGCTTCCCTAGATTCAGTCTTGAAGGTAGAGAGTATATCTTATTGACGCTGTTCTAAACAGTGCCTAGGTAATAGCAGAACTTAAATTACATACAATGAAACATTTAATTCTATAATATGCAGTATTTGAACAATAGAATCACCGATATACATTTCTACTTTTATAACATTGACAGCTGAATTTGGGTAATGCATGCTTATTTTGCTCCCCAAATTCATAGGTCCGGGGTATGCAAACAAGAGGGAAATCAAATAAGCTAATAACAGTCATAATCTAGGAGAGACAGTTTGCAAATGTACGATTTCATGCAGCATGACAGGAATCATAAAACACTTATGTACAAAAAAACTATAAAAACACAGAATAATGGATTCTGGCTATAGAACTGGTTTCCAAATCTTTCTGTTGATGAAAATTACTGGAAGCTTTTGCTCAAACTAATAATTACCACTGGCCTCCTCTGGAGAGCCTGATGTAACAGTGTAGGTATGATCTAGAGTCTGGGGTCCCCTGTTGAGAAGGATCTAGGAAAGATTGGGGGGCAGCAGGAGACTTTCCTGGCTTTTCAGTGCTGGGAGGACTTCTGGAGAGCCAGCTGCAGAAAGGCATTTTGAGTAGCAGAACAGGGAAAGTGGTCAGAGGTGAGGACCTGCAAGGTGCACAGTGAAAAGGAGGAATGGTGAGAAGAAAAGTGGGCCACAACAGAGGAGCAGGGGACACCTGGCCCAGCAACGGTGAGCAAGTGCAGTCCTCTGTGCATAGACACGAAGAGAGAAAGGCCCCCCTGAAGCCGTCCTTGGGCTTTCTAGGTGACACAGCCAGGAGATGGAGAACGTTCAGGGTAACTTCCTGTAGACACCTATTCTCTGCATTTTTTAGGACAAAAACCCATGGGAGAATGGAGCACCTCCTTTAACGTGTCGTGAGTAGTGGCATCTGTTTTGAATTCATCAATACTGCCCCGAGCCTTCTGCTCAGTGTGACTCGGTGCACAACCTAATTCTCAGTGGTTTAAATTCTCTCTAAAGACCCCACACCTTTCTGTTCCCTGAAGCTTCAGTGTCAGCCAGCAGTAAATGGCACAATAATCTATTTTGTTGGTGATTTACCTGCAGGGAATCCTCCTTACTTTCTTATTTAACTTACGCATTGAATTTAAATGCTTTGTATTTATTTTTCAGTAGTAATCGTAAGCCCGAGGCCAGTGAATGAATCTTGAGTAAAAGAATGAATGAGCTGGATTCATTCCAGAACCTAATTCCTTTCCTATGAGCAAGTTGGCAGCTTAGAGAGTTAACTGTTTAACACCAAGAGGGTATTTATTATCATCAAAGTCTGCTTTGTACAAAATTTATTTGAGAACAAAAATAACTATGTATATTTTTTGCTGTTCCCACTCCTACGCATAAATTTGCACAAATAATTCTGTGATAGAATATTGAATTAGATCTGCAGACACCATCAGTTGGTGATTTTAATAGCCTCTCACCAAGATTTCCCTGCATTTAAATTGGTTTCTTAACCAATGATTTTATGTGGGTGTATGGGCTGAGCTTTAAAGAGATATTGAATTATGTATGAGTAATTTGTTTCTGTTTTTAAGTTATACTTTAAGTTTTTTCCGATTATAGCAAAATAGAACCTTTATCAAATAAGACTATCATCAATTTATACTGTCCTGTAATGAAGTATAGTTTATTTTTTTTACATAAAACTTGTACAAGCAAAAGCAATTACTCCATACTAATTATTAACTGCAATAATATACTTCTAGTGTAGTGGTTTATATAAGTGTAATAACTTGAGGTTCATATGATTGTAACAAATGTTATAAAGGGCACAGTAATAAGAGGTTTGAGAAAAATTTAACCTCTTAAGTCACAAAACAGCTTTTGCAAATACAACTTTGATAGCCCACACTCCTTAAAGTCTTTCCAGTAAAAACCCATCTTAATAAATGGTCGCATCCACCTGAGTTTCCCCCACCCCCCTTCTTCCTCTCTCCTCTCCTCTCACTAATTGTTTTCATTAATTCCATAGTAAGCCCTACCTCCAAAACTTGCCATCCTATGCCTGGTTCTTTCTGTCTTTACTGCCATTGTCTCCTACTGCTCCATCAGCAAAAGGCCTCTAGACCCACTAGTTTACCCTGCTTTGTCTGCTCTCCACTCCAATTCATTCTTAAACATGAATGGTCTTCCCAAATAATCATCCAACTAGTTCACCCCTGTGCCAAAAATCCTCCAACTTCTGAGAGGAACATGTTTGGATTAAAAATTACAGAAGAAAATGTGAATCTATTTCCAGGTTCAGAATCCCAAAATACCCAGATTCTGATCACTTCTCTGGCCTCATTGCCCTGTGATTTTCCCATTTTCAGCCACACTGTCCTTCTTTCCTGGACTGTGCTGCCATCTACTCCAAGTTGTCTTGACCCTGAGGTGCCTGCCGAGTCCCCCTGAGTATTCACACCTTGGTTTCAGTCCTATCTCCCAGTTGGTTCTTCTCATCCCAAGAGAACACATCCCATTTGAATGGCTTGTAAGCTCTCACTGTGTTGTTTGTCTTGTTTCACACCTACAAGTTTATTTTCATCTCTCCATACTAGAGTGTAAGCTGTGGTGCAATAGTCGTTTGATTCCCACAACAGAGAGAGTCTGTCCACAGCAGGTTCTCAGCAAATGAAGAGGGCCTGAAGGTGAGTGCAGTGTGGAAGCTGTGGCAGACTTGCAGAGAGGCAGAGCAGAGGGCAGGGCATCTGTCAAACACACAAGACTCTCAAGGAAAATGGTTCCCAGTTAAGAGAAAATCATTACCAAAGCTCAACAAGAATCACTGTTATTTATTTATTTATTCAGAAATTTACTTGTTGAACAATCAAACAAGCTTGTAATAAAATATTATAATATATATATATATATATATAAAAATTCTGAAAATTAGATTTACCCCTGAAAGCCCTCCCTCCACCTTTATCCCTCCTACCACCTTCCTTCCCAATACAACTCTACAAATGCCTTAGGTTCTATGACATTACACCTTATCCGGATTTAAAACATGATAATAGAATTCTTTTCTCAAAGGCCAGGGTACAACTCAGCCACAAAGGATTCCTTCCAAGTGACCTCCATGAAGGACCCTTTACTTCTGCAGAATCTGTTAGCATTTTATTTCATCTTTCCAAGAACCTTGGGAGAGAAGTCTTGAAACCTTGCTTCACACTGATCTCCTCGATACAAAGATAGAGTATGAGGGCTGGAGAGGTGGCTCAGCAGTAGAGGGCTTGCCTGGTGTGTGTCAGGACCTGGCTTTGATCCCCAGCACCACATACACAACTAAGTGGAGGAAAAACAAAAATAAGATGGAAGAAACGACTCTTTATCTCTCAGAGTCTCAAAAAAAAAACAAAACAAGGTTACGAGGGGGATACCTCGCTGGCCATCTGGTTTGCAGATGAACCAGAACAACATGAAGCCCCAGGAGAAGAAAGGGCAGCGAAGGGAAGGAAGTGAGGGCGTTTATCCAAGTCACCACTTGCAACCTTCGAGCAGGGTCAGACTTGGGCCTGAGCCCCTCCCTCTCAGCCTGAGGGGCTTTCAGGAAGCCCCGTCTCTCTTGCTTTACATTTCTTCCCTCGCAGGTAGGTTTGAGGCTGGTAGATCTGAGACCACTGCATCCCCCGTTCTTGTCTGTTTTGTCTCTACTTTCTGCACGCTCCTTCCATGAACTTGTTCCCAAGGCCACCTTACCAAGGTTGCTTCCTGCTGGGTCCCTGAAATATTGGCCTAAACTGACTTTACCTGAGTGTGAAATCAAGGGCTGAAAGGTTTCAAAGTCTCACTGGTCTAGAAAAGAGAAGGTGAATGGTCATAAGAGTAACTGCCTCTTGAACTGAGTGATCTTCCTGGTGTTTTAGCCATGTGTTCCAGCCGAACCCTTTCAACAAGTCTGTGTTTCAGCTCCACTTAGCTCTACAGCTTACATTTTAGGAAAGATAGGTTAAATTTCTCAGATTTCCATAGTTTTTAAAGTACATTTGAGTCTCTTCACTATGTTGTCTCCTTGGGCGATTGTGTACACTTCCTTGGTTTAGATGGCTGGCGTCAATATGCTCTTCCTCATCTCAGATTCTTGGTTGAGCTCCAGGTCCATGAACTCCAATGGTGTCCATCTCCCTCTGCTTGGGGTAGCACCAAGACCTGAGGCTCAGTGTGCTGAATCCAAGTGGTCTTTTGTTCCTCCGACTGCTCCCTGCAGCTTTCCCATCTCCGCGTGTGTCTCCTCCCGGCTTACGGTTTCTTCGTCTCCTAGTCAGTCCACATGACGTCTCCAGCGTGCACTCTAGATCTCTGCACCTCACACTGCCCTCACGATGATCAGCGGAGTCCTCAGCAAGTCCGTGTCTGGACTGCGGACTGTCTTCTGGACTTCTCATCCTCACACCATCTGCTTCACACGTATCTGAGCAGGTTTTCAAAATTATGTGCTTTGGGATATCACCTTCCCACGATGAAATAAACTCCCTTCTAAATTAACTCTGTCTTCATAGGAGTCTGGTGATTGGGAGGATGGGGGAACCATCCCAGAAGCCGATGTCATTCCTCCACGAGCTACCCATTTAACACATGAGTTCTTCTGGGGGAAAACTGCAACAGGTGAAACCCAAAGTAGTTTATCTATGCTTTGGCATGACCCCGGATAACAAAGTTTATATACATTGATTGCTACTGTTTTGATAATGTTTCCCCCTCAACTGTATCTCTATATACTTCTAATAAAAAAATAAAATAAATTAACTCTGCCTAATCTCCCACCACGTCCCTTTCTGTCCTTTCTTTTCCTCCCTAATGATGATCCCTGGCAACACAGAGCCCCATCACAGTCCCAAAAGGAGCACAGCCAGGACTTCTGGGGCTGCTTTCCTTGGTTTGGAGGAGACTGGACCAAGCTGTGTCCTAAGGTTGCTTTGGCCCGTTGGAGAAAGCAGGGGCTGCCTGTCTTCGTGAGGGTGTCGAGGTTTTGGAGAGGGATAACTGGTGTGCATTAAGTTTCTGAGAACATGGAATTGCATGCACAGGAAAACCGCTTCCAGCTGCTTTCAGTTACTTTTAAAGACACATGGTAAATAAGATCACACTGAGTGTGTGCCACCATGGATTAAATGCCAAAAGCACATGTCTAATAACATGCCAGAACAACTCATGGGTAACAAAAGCCAAAAAAAGCAGCATGTCCTAGATAGCTGAGCTAAAAATTAGTGAGCTCAAAAATTGTGAAAGACCTCAGGAAGGACTTATCATGTTTTACCTAGCTAACATTCCATTTTTCAAGAGTCAGCTATAAGGTAATATATAGCTCTGACTTTAAGAGGCTAGAACGTGCAATTCATTAGCCACACTACAGGCAGGACTGGAACTCCCCAACTCGGGTTACCAAGGGTATTTCAGCATTTGCTGACCCTTTCCCAGCCTCTTCCCCACAAAAGGGCTGCCCATGGAAATGTCCAGGACATTTTCTGCTCAGGGCCACTCCCCATTCATGGATGGAAATAGCCCTATTATTACACCTGTCATTGCTATAAATCAGTCTATCCTTACTTCATAATAAATCATCACTTAACCCTGTCCTGCCAACTTGGTAAATTTCTACTAAATGATAGAGTGGAGAACACCAGAGACTTGGTTTTGTCTGTGGACTGAAGAAATTATGTACTGCCAGGGAATGGTGGGCCACATGGATTAATAGGCTCATAGGTCCCCATCTGTTCACATAGTGGATCAGACTAAAACTAACTCGGATGCGAATGGCCAGTGAAATTAATCATTTTCAAAGGTTGAAAAACCCGAAGCTTAATAATTGTGTATACCATTATTCACCAAATATACAGAAGAATGCTTCAGCATAAATCAGCTTGGTATTAGGTGCCAGCTCTTAGGAAGAAATAGGCAGATATATTTTAAGAAACAACAGTGCCATTGCTTAAATGAATAAAAAAAACCCAGGAATTTAAAGGGTATTGGAAGAGAGTGCAGTGCAATGCTAAGCTGTTCACTCATTCAATAAATACCCTAAGGCCGACCACATACTGGGCACAGGGATCCAGAGGGAAAGATCACTCAGTACTTCATCAATTACCGTTAGGCTGGAAGAGCCACCGTTCTGTCCACACGGTCATCAAAACCTGTTAAAAGAAACCATGTGTTGCTGTGACTCTCTCAACAGTGAAGAGCAGCTGTGGGAAGGTCCTGAGGCTTGTAGAACACTACAGGACTATTTCATCGATCTTGAGTCTCTCATTCTTCATTCCTTAGGAAAATGACTGGTAATAATTAGCACTAACAACACACACACACACACACACACACACACACACACACTTCTCTGAAATCTTCCTGGCTTCCCTACCTCAAGTCCATAGGGAGTTTTGCATTTGATCTCTGGAACAGCCTCATGTGGGCCCCACCCACATCTCAATACCCTGTGCTAACCTCAGTTTTCCATTGCAAGCAATTGGGACTCTCAGTCCAGAGATTTCCTCCAAATACAAGAAGTCACTTGGGTGAGGAGCAGGAGGTCAGAAGTTTGGGGAAGTTATCTTGCTTCCAAGAAATCCTCTATGAATGGCAGACAGGATATGGTAGATATCTTTCACACAATCAGCTTCTTCAACTTCCTGTTTAGACAGTGTTGAAGTGTGTAATACACAGTTTCTAGCAAGTCCCAGCAGGACAGAATCCCAGTTACCCAGGGTTGCTTTCTCTTTAGTTCACCCTCCCTTGCTTGCTCCCCTTCCCTGTGTCTCTCTACTCCTCCATATTTGTTTCCTAACATTTCCACCCAAATCAAGCACTGGCCTCACATTCTGCATTCAACCCCTTCTTTGGAAAAATTCAGTATAAGACACGCAGGGCCAGGAGTGAGGCACTCCCATTAAACATGGAGGAGTTACGTAAATTGGGTAATTTGTACAAGATCACAGTGTTATTAGAAGCAAGTGCAGAATTCAGAACTGTGACTTTCTGAGAAATAAATTATACTTACCATCTTCTCATATCTAAGCCCTGGGGAGTCAAAGTCTGAAGCTCTCATGTAAATTAGCACAGTAAAATGCAATTCTTGGTTTATTTATTTTGTAAACACTGATAAGAGTGACACTGAATATTTTTAGGTTTTGGAAATTCATTTTTACAATGATCTTGTCCCACAAAACATGGCAGTCAAGGAGGCACTTTCCTAAAAGTGTCTGTATTTGCCTAAGAAAACAGATCACATCGAGATGATGCATGTCATTAGAAGTACAGTATGCTCTGGATAACGAGGTCATGTTTCCCTGATAGTCACCGAGGAGTGCAAGGGTCTTAACAATGTCAATTTCTCTCAATGGACTGAAGAATTAGAAAGCGTTGACATCTCCATTTAAGAGGTTCTTATTGAGCATCTACTCTGTGGCAGGAGTAAGTGTGAAATTCATGGTGCTGGTGACAGACACAGCTTGAAGACTAGTACAGATCTGGAACCTCATTATGTGCCTTATATCCTGGAAAATCATCAGTGGTGCATGTCCTTTAAAAGTGACTGTGATCATAGTTCCTACCTCAAAGGACTGTGATGAGCAAGCAAGTCCGGGCTCTGGGGCTTGCATCTCCTAGGAACTAGGACTCATTGTCTCCAGTACTCAGAGCAGCTGAAACTCACTGTCCTTTAGTAGAAAAATGAGGAGAACATTGAGTGGCTCCGTGGAACAAAATACTCTAGGGCAATTCTATAGGCAAGCCATAAATTGAGCACAGTCCACCAATATATGTTGAAACAGGCGCTTAGTGCTTGATGCCAAGAATCCTTGAGTGCTTGGGGGACCAGGTCCTGTAGTGACCGTGATCCTGTGGAAAGGGTTTGGGATGAGCTCTATGTTATGAGGAGAATGTACTATAAGACCAGGCTTAGTAAGTTGCAGAAGTATGCCCTCCATCTGGCACCCAAAGATGACACTTCCAATCAGTCACAAGTGGAGCCTAAACTGAATTCCAAATGTAAGTGGACTAAAATGTCATTGAAAAGTCCTCTGGTCCTCTCAGACCAAGTCATTAACCCAGAACACACAAATAAGATTGTGTGGATACTGAACCCCCTGACCCAATGGTGAAATACTTTTACCATGTGTGCATGTGGGTAGGGGAGAGTAAAAGAAGATATTATCCACTTATGACATATTTCCAAATAGGTCTGTGTCTGCAAAGACATGAAGAAGTGCTATTAACCAATTAGTTACATACATTTTGAAACAAAATGTAGAGATTCTGCTGCAGCAAAAATGGCAGAAAATCATGGAACTTTGGCCATATAGATTTACTCCTCCATGGAACAGGTCAGAATATTCCAGAGTTGACAGTGTAGCTCTGCCATGCCCAGCACAAAGGTCCTGGTTTCATATCAGTGGTGCCAAATGCAGCATCTGCCATAACACCTGCATTGTAATCAGAGGAAGGGTCAAAGTGGATGGGAGACGCTTCTTTTTTTCTTTTCTTGAGCATGTTTGAGAAGCCCACATCCCATTCATCAGAAGTTATTTAGAAGGCTCCATGGAAGGAAATACAGGTAGCTCTAGCCTCATCTGAAATGCAAACTTATTATGAAAGGGGAAAACAGAGGGTTGTGGGACAGATGTGAGGACCCCACTACAGCATTCCCACTAGTTTCCCACTAGTTTACCTAAATAAGAATAAATCAGTCACTGGAATGGAAAAGAGCTTTAAGCAAAATAGAATAGTGAAAAATAAAGTAGTCACTACCTGACAGATGATCAAGACCTGTCAATTTTATTTTTAAGTCCGATTATTTGATTTAAATGAGACCTTGGAACAAGGTTAATAGTGGATGCCTCAGCCTCCTGTAAGTCAGCCCACTTAAATAACTCTCTGTATGAGGCAGGTTAGTGGTTGATGTACAACATATAGCTACTTATCTGTTGGGATTTCAAAACTTATCAAGAAAAATCCATCTGGTTTTTAAGGGAATCAAGCTTAAAATACTTTAGAAGTAGTAGATCCACTTTACACTTTGGTCAATTAAAAGTAAGATCTCATACTATTTTATGAAACTTATTGAGCATTGCTTTCATTTCTAATATGTGGATATAATTGATAAGATTTTGGAGGTTAATCTATGGGAGAGATACATGAAAATCTAATTATTTTATATGAATTTGAATAAATAAATAAATTTTCCATTGTCCTCCCAGCATTTCCAAAAATAGAAATGGACAAAACATTGAAAAATGATACAACCATCGGCTTTTGCCAATTGGGGCATCAAACAAAGCCCCTGTTTTCCAATCAGGAGTAAAGGTAGACATAAACAGCTGGCATATAACAGAGCACATGGATGAAGAAGTGAAGGGAAAACAGATTGGTGAGAGGGCTCAGAGTCAGAGGATTTCAGAAGTTCCAGCAAGGAACCAATTTGTAAGGAGAGAAAACTAAATGCTTTAACTGGAACAATCTCAGTAAGGTGAAAGATCATCAGGGAGAAAGAGAAAATTGTCCTCGTCCAGTTTGGCTTAAAGAATCAAAGCAGGTGCTGTTCATGAACAGGACCACATGGCAGCCATATTGGCAGGAGTTGGCCTGTGTGTCCAGCAACATGGAAAAAGGAGACTCTGTGGAAAATGATAAGTTTCTATGTCTCAGGATGATCCTGGACCCTTCCCACATAAATGTCCAGCTCATTCAATTGATGGTGTTACAAAAGGAGTACCTACAGGATTAAAACCCAGATGCAGTGTGACATGAATACCTGAGAAAGGATTAGCAGACTTACTAGCAGAAGAAGCACATAAAGCTTGTGAGGAAAATGCTGCCTCATTTCTGGCGTGCTTAATGGTTTCAGCTGTGTCTTCAGAAGTTCAAGGACAGCTTGCCTGAATCTAAGACCCTTGTGTGGCATATTAGATATCAACGGCAAGGAAAAAATTAACCCAAACCCTGGTGACATGAAGTAGTCCTACCCATTTATCCTCCCTCTCTCAGCTCCTGTGTGTCAGGGATAAGAAGTAGCTGAATGGAAAGCAAGCAGACATAGGAAGAAGAGTTTTCCTTCTTTGCATTTTCCTTTTTTGTGTGTGAACCATGTCATGTGTTTATTACCCCCAATCAAGTGAGCAAATTCATTTTCCTGGAGCCAAGGAAGGCCAAGGAAGGGCCACTCTGCCTGTCACTCTCAGCTCCCTGATGGGCAGGGGCCTGATATTTGCTTCACATTTGGTAAGTAACTTAACTTCACATTCTTTTAATGGATTTGGTCCTACTGTAGTCTTCTTTTAAATGTGGGACAACTGAGCCCCCAGGGAAGCAAGTGGATTTCAACGGAGGCTTGCTGGACCCTAGCCTGTACTTCAAACCATAATGCTAAGTCTACAAAAGCAAACAAATACTACAGGCATAAGCTGTTGAAACACAGTTGAAAGAGTGAAATTCTCCATGGCTAAATAACTCTGCCTGGATGACTCTCAACCGGGGAATGATCCTGCTTAGATTATTCTGGAAGCCACTAGATTTGCCTTGGGACAGGTTGACCGGCTTATCGTCCATTAGTGTTATTTTGGGGGGCAGAGGGAGGTATGAACTACTATAAAATTGACCATTTCATCTTTTCTTCATATTTATTTATTTAGGATGAGCGTTGTCCCTGAAAGGTGTTAATCTTCATTGCTTGTCATTTCCAATCAATTTATGATGCAGGGGGTGAGCTGTGGACTGTTAAATCAATGCCAATTATGACTAAGAGCCTGCGTGGAGGCTCAGTTGTGCAGAATCCTGAACCATCCTCAATTTATAGCCTCGTTGCTAGAGAAAATCTGAAATTCTCTTTCAACGTTGTCGCCCTTAATTATGATCTCTCAGAGGCGTGAGCGATAATGGTGCCCATGTCTTTCAAACTAAATTGTTGAGTAGAAGACAACTCTGCTTGCTTTTACCGGCCCCAGGCACAGAAGTATCTGGCAGCACTGTGTGACTCACCCACACTACAAAGATCGTATTCAGTAAGAAAGACTGAGCTGCACATGCTGAGCAGAAATCGCAGTGCTTCATTTTCTCGAGCATGAGGAGGAGAGGGACCAGCCTGCCCCCTCTTCTACAAAGGTACTCCTGCAAAGTGATGGGGAGGGAATGCATCACGGTTTTAATAAATGCTGTTGTGGACATAGGTGTCCCTGACATTTTTTACACTAACATGGAAGTTTTGTTTTCCTTTGCTTCACTTGGGCATGTTTTTCTAAGGATTCAACACTGACTTTGAAAGAATATTTTAAGGGAAAGCTTTGCTTTCTTGAAAGACAGTCCCTTCTGTCTAAAATGCCTGCTTTTATCAATTCTCTTTGTGAACCAATTCTTGCTCTTCATTTGAGAAATAGTTAACTCTTGCCCTATGAAAATAGCCCCTCCAAGACTCCACCATTGTGGCTCAGAACCTCTGAAACACAGGGCTGCACCCCAAGTTTCCTGGATTGTAGGATTCTCACCCCAAGTTGCTACCAAGGAATGAGGGAAAAGGACAGCATTTCCCTGCAGGAGACACGGTGTGAGGTGGATGCACTTTTCCATGAAATGGGAGCACAAAGGGGGAAACAGGTGAGGAGAAGAGAGAGATGGGGAGGGGACTGTTTAGCTGTAGTCTCTGAGCTGGATCAAGGAGCCCACAGGTAAGAAATGTTTGGGGACTGGTGCTGAGAGGGATTTGCAAGTAGAGGAAATCTACAACAGGCATGTAAACCCGGGCTTGTGCTTTCCCTTCCTGTGGGTTGGGTTGGTTGGTTTTAAAATGCCTGCGGGGCCTTCCCTGTTCTTCAGCAAGTCCTTCTAAAGTGGACGGCTGGACTGCCCACTTTGTGCTTTGGTAGAAACCTGAGAAAGAGGCGAGTTTGATTCTCTGCCTCTGTGGTGAGGGACAGAGGAAACAGGAGCGGACAAAGGAACCAGGGGGAGAGGTGTCCTGAGGCTGTTGGCCTGGATACTTCTCATCAATGTCTGGAAAGCGTTGAAGGCACAAGAAAGATAGAAGACAAGTATTCACTTGCTGTGCAATTTCAGTGGATAATTTGTTCTCTACAAATACAAAAAAATCCTGAAATTTGACCAATTTTTGAGGCCAAAAGAATTCGGGCTTTGAAATTAGTCAGACCCAAACTAGATTGCATTTGGAATCTTCCTCTTGCTCACTGTGTGACCTCACCGCCCTCAGGCCTCCAAATGCTCAGTTACCCTGGGCGTGTCAGGATCTTACCCTTCGGACCACAGTGAGGGTTATTCGAAAGGCAGGTGTAGCCATCAATTGGATGACTGCTTTCTCTTTGCAATTTTACAGGATGTGGAAGAAAGAACACATTTATTTAGACAGCTAACAGCCTCCCTCCTCCACACTCTAACGCTGGTTCTTCTAAATTTTATCTTTTTTTTTTTTAAAGAGAGAGGGACAGTGAGAGAGACAGAGAAAGAGAGAAACAACTTTATTTAGTTTTTCACATGGCCTTAGTTACTTAACACTCAGTTGTGTACGTGGTGCTGGGGTTTGAACCCGGGTCCTCGTGCTTGCCAGGCAAGCACCGAAACCGCTGAGCCACCGCTCCAGCCCCCTAAATTTTATCTTTAAATGGCACTTTAAATTACAGGGATCATTTCTGCAGCATACCCAGACTGGGATGTGGAGCTGTGCGTGATGTTTGAGTAGGAGACATGGAGTTCCTGGTTCCTCTGAGAGGGAAACCCCTGCTTACACGGTAGACTAGGAGAAGGGTTTTCCACTAAGCCTCCCAATGAGTAGACGACCACAACTGTCATAGCTGTCGGAAGAAGCAAAGGGAGAATGGATAATGAAAGGAGGAATCTAAGTTTCAGATAATTTCCAAGTCCAAAGTCTACATTTTCCAATTTCCTTTACTGAGATGTGGTGCTTGCAGCAACTCATCCTCTTCCCAAACCTCTTATAAAGGGCAGAGGCTTCCAGAATCAGTGTGGTGGGGCAGCGACAGAATGACAATATTTGCGTCACAGTCTGCCTTGAATGCAGCAACTTGACATGGGTGGAAGTGCACTCATTCACCAGCTCTGAAGTTGCATGGTTCCACAGTGGGAGGCTTTGTTGTGGTTGTAACTGAATGTTTCAGATCAGGGAAGATTCAGATTGTTCCCAACGTTTAATGATTATCAGCGTAAACAGGATTCTGGTGTTCAGTCCTAAAATTAAAGTTTCCTGTGCACTGGGTGAGAAGAGAGGAGAGTTTCAGTGGAATCCCGTCTGCCCATGTTGATGCTAATGAAGGATACCTCTTCTGGTTAGGCAAGCCACTCTTTGAGGACTTGGGGGTGTCACCTGAGACCTCCTAGGGCCATCTTACGTTGCATGTTTCTCTGGGGCCTTTGGTATCACAATTTGGAGGCACTTTGACAAATGCCTTCTCTCTCCATATTCATTGGTTGTTGCTTCGTCTATTTGGTCTTCTCCTCCACTGCAGCATCCCTCCTGTCCTCCATCTTTGAATAAACTGTGTATCTGATACCATGAAGCTGTTCTTTGTTTAGAAAATAGATAGGACACAATCCTTCTTTCCAAAGGCTTCCAGATCTACTGGGAAGGTTAACATGTTAACTAATATAAAACACGGTGACGTATTCCCATAGCACCAGGAAGCACCAGATGAAAATAAAAATAAAGATGAGTAGGTGACGGAATGAAATGTTTTTTAACAAAAGATGCCGCGGGAAGATTCATACATGAGCCAGGCTCAGACAGGTAGCAAAGCTGTAGCATACGGACAAGATCAACTTATTTTTTATTTTATTTACTTTTATTTGGGGGACCAAGGATTGAACCCAGCGGTGCCTAATCACTGATCCACATCCTAATCCCTTTTGAATTTTGTTTTGAGACAGAGTCTCGCTAAGTTGCTTAGGGCCTCGCTAAGTTGTGAGTTTGCCCTCAAACTAGTGATCCTATTGCTTCAGCCTCCTGAATTGCTGGGATCACAGACATGCACCACCACACCCAACTAGATCAACTTATTTTAAAGACAGCAGAAATTCAAAATACATTCAGTGTTAATATAATTGAGAAAGACCTATCCTCGGTGCCTGGAATGACAGATAGGAAGCACTTAAATTACCAGCATAGGGCACTCACCTACCATACTCACATGTGCCAAATGCCCCCCTGTACCCATTCACTGATGCAAAGATATTTATTGGTCATTTTTTGCATTTTAAGTGTTAAATACCACCTTCGGTTCAGCCCCTGACTTTCTAATTGACACTATGACATTTCTTTTTATCATTCTTGGCCAAAGGTCTTTAAAGCAAAACCCAAAGATAACAACTTCTTCCTCCATTTATTAAAATTTTATCTTGCAGAATAAATGAGTACAGCAACAAGTACTCTGCACACTGCCACAGCTGTTCCTAGCACCCCATATTAGTGAATCAATGTTCTGTGATGCACGCGTGAGAGCCAGTGCATCCCTATTCCCCGAAGTTTGTAGTTGGTCCAGAATTCCTTGCTTTTTACCTGGTTCCCATCATCTGCTCCAGCACCCACCCAGGATCCTGGGTTGTGTTTCACACTTGCTCAGCTTTTTCTTGTGTCCAGTGAGTCTGAGGGTACTGAGGAGCACCGCAGTGCTCTGGAACTACGCCAGTGAGGTGGCCTCTGGCACTGTTCTCAGTCTGGCGGGGGCTGTGGGCTGGGAGATGAGGACCATGGAGGCAGAGTGTCCTTGCACAACAGGTGAAGGGTGACTCTGTGGGCATTAGCCTTGATCCCAGGCTGAGACTGTCAGTTCTCTCCCCTGTTGACTACTTTTCCTCCACCCTCCTTAAAGGAGGTCTCTAGAAGCAGCCCATCCTGAAGCCACAGGAGGGCATGGAGTCTGCTGTGACCATTGGAACGTCTTCGGCAGGACAGACTCCTCTGACTTCTGCAGTCCCTTAACTATCCAGGCACCTTCCACAGCGCACTCTCGTGGGTATGATCTTGTTCCTTGGGTCGCCATCCAGTCCCACCTCCTTGATGCTGGTGCTGCCCTTGTTATTGCTCCCGCCACCATCAGTCTCCTGCTCCTATGTCCTTCTGACACAAGTTGCCACCTACCTTGAGGTAGTAAAGATGCTCTCTCCAGGTATTTTTATCCCTTTTCTAACATGTGAAAAAACCAGAGCTCAGGGAGATTTTGTGATACAGTAGCTCAGCCATGTTTCAAGCTCATTCTTCTTCGACTCAAAATCCACGTATTTTACCACTATTACATCCTGCCCGAGAAACATGATAGAGTAAGTTTTCGACCTAAAAAGAATTTTTAGAAGAATCAAACAGTTCTGATTTCTATAGATTTAGAACGCACTCATCTCTGCAGTTTTGGACAACAGGTTAGGTTCCCCATTCTTGGATGGTAGTTTATCCATTCCACAAATATGTCAAGCCACCTGCTGTGTGTGGTGGCCATGTGTGGTGGCCATGAGTTGTTAGAACCTGGGGCAGATCCAAGGCAAGTACACAGTCCAGTGCTCTGCATCCCTACAGAGCTCACAGCTTGGTGTGGGAAATGTTAGTGGGCAATCCCAGCAAGCTGTGACGGTTGCACAGGCCAGACTTCTGCGGGTGAGATGTCTGGAATTAGCTTCAGTGGATTGATTGACGTCTGCCTCATCAGGCCGGCTCCACAGGCAGTGTTCCATTCCCTGGCGTCCTCTAACTCCTAGAAGCCAGCACATTCCTGGTCCTGCACACTCCTCCCCACTCCATACTGTCTCCTTCATTCCTTCTCCTTCTGTCCTCTACTGTCTCGCTTCTCTCATCAAGTCTTGATGATACCAAGCCCACCCAGATCATTTAGCAACTTTTCTCTCGAGATCCTTAATTTAACGGATCCACAGAGTTCTTCTTGACAAGTCGTGCAACATATTCACTGTTTGGAGGACACAGTATGTGGAAACTTTTACAGGCCATTATTTATCCTGTCACAGCACACCGGGGTGGCATGCTAGAGACATCTAAATCAGCAGTGCTGTATCAGGGTGGTAGTTCTCCAAAGAGGCATCAATGAAATCTGCAGTGATTTCTTGTCACAACTTGGGGAGCCAACGGCATTTAGTGGGGAAAGCAGGGATGCACTTAGCCATCCTCTGAAGCCGAGGACAGTATAACACAGGAAAGGACCCAGTCATTCCAAAGTGGAGAAGCAATGACCTGGAAAAATGGACCGTGGGCAAGGGAAGAGATTGAGCCAGCACAGTGTGGGAATTATTATAGCAGGGACATGTACTTTTTGCAGAGGGACAGATTCTTTGATTGCTCTGAGTAGTGATATTTGAGATGAGATATAAAAGATAGATTAAATTACCAATAAAACCATTCAGGGCAAGATATTGCAGAGAAATGAGGACCATTGCGTGAACTGTTTGTTTAAATCTGAGACCTGGAGTTTGGCTGCAGTGTAAATTAAGCAATGGATTAAAGTATTTTTGGAGATGTGGTTTTAGGTACAAATGATTGCAGGAACACAGAGTACACTGCTGAGAGCTGTGCTACGGGTTTAGACAGTGCCCTGGGGGAAAATCTCTAGGGGTCTGATGAATGCAACTTTTGAAAGCACTCCTCAAAGCCACGCTTGGAATGATTTCTCCCCTTCTAAGAGCAAGGCATGTCAATCATTCAAGACGTGTCGATACTTACTGTATAAGGACAGTTAGCTGGATCCTGAAATTTTCCCTTCAGAAAGGCCTAGAAACTCCATGAAATTTATATTTTGTAGTTGCCTTAAATACCTCAGAAAATAAAACTTCACATCTTTTATGCCAGTGATTCATAAATGCTCTTACAAGCTATGCAGAGGTGGGATTATTTTCATTATTTTTCAGATATACAAACCTTAGCTCTCATGTGATTTTTCTGAATTTATTGTATCTTCCTCTCACCTTACCACCAACCACCACCTTCACATAGTGGTGGGATTTCTTGAAGCACATGAAGAATGAGTTTCAGAAATTTTATTGGAAACAGCTCATGATAAGGGAGTCAAAAAATACAGGGTGTTGGGGTTCATAATTGTGAATTAAGGGCCTGTGTGGCTGCAAATTTTCTTGTGATCTTGAGCAAGCAATAGGGAATCTGCTCTATGGATCAGCTATTTTTAATATATCTTACTTCTTACAACAATATTGTTTTTCATTGTGGAAATTTGAAGAAATAAGGAAAATTCTTCTATTTGCTCAAAGTTATTTAGGGCTATAATGTGCCCAGTAGCCCTTTACCATCATAGATCAGAGAGTGACCAAAAACTCCTCTATGCCTGGGAGAAGTCAATGCTGCCTGGGGAAACATATTCTAAAACACTGTAGGCCATGATCCTTCACCTGTGACTGTGGATGCTGTGCCAGGTTTTGGGGACCGTGAAGAGAGGCCACATAGCCCAGTCCAGGAAGAAGAAGTGCCAAGGAGGAGCAGAGGCTAGAAGGGGTTCTCGGGATGGAAAGTATTTGGCAATACACAACAGGGAAGGAGGATGAGTGAGGAAGGCAGAAGCGAGTTCTTCGCAGGAAAAGGGTGTGGACCAGTCTGTGCAGATTGCCTGAGCCAGATGCCATAGGCTGGGTGGCTTAAGCAACAGGAGCACATGTTCTCAGATTTCTGGAGGCTGTGTATCCAAGGTCATGGCTCTGACATTGAGGTTCTGCTGAGGGTGCTCGCTGTGGCTTGGGGATCACTTTCTTCCTGTGGACTCTCAGAGCCTCTTCTGTGTGAGTGTAGAGGGAAAGAAGGAGAACTGGTCTTTATTCTCATGTGGACACAAGTCTGGTGGGATCAGGGACCCATGCTGTGGCCTCTTTCCTCTTCCCTTCCCTAAAGACCCTGCCTCACCACTCAGTCTCATGAGAGTTAGGGCTTAAACATGGGAATCTGTGGGGAAGACAATTGTGTCCACAGCAGGTGCTTTATCTTAGAAAATGGAGCAAAGCCCAGGGCCCAAATAACCGGAAGCCTTAGCTATTTTGGAGATTTGTAAGAATCACAGAAGAGCCCTGTAGAAATGAGTTGTCACTGGTTGGAAGTGCAATGGCTTGGCTGCTTACGCCTGGGGCCCTGTGCCTGTGGCCTCCAGCAGGGCAGAGCCTGAGGGTTCTGCTGCAGTTCCTGGGGATTCCTAAAGAAGCCAGAGCCAAGCAGATTACATCCCGCAGGGCAGCAGATGATGCCCAAGGCATAGAATATATGAAACAATCTCCAGGAGAGAAGATTCATACCAACAACATTTTTAATTACCCTTCCTCAAATTTAACACTGCAGATGTCTCCCGCTGTGACTATGTTAGTAATGGGTTATATGACTTCTTTCCATGGAGAAAAGAAAACTGAATATAGCCTAGATTTTTGGGAACAAAAGCTGTGTCTTGGAGATGGCAAAAATGCCCTTAGATCTAGTCAGTTTGCTACTTTCAAGCAAAACATAAACAATTTAAAAATCAGACTATGTAATCAATAGCCTTATTAAAAAATCACCAGTACAGAGTCCCCAATGCAGTTCAGCAAGGTGACAGAATGAGAACAGGATTCCATGGGAGGCAGAAAAGTAAATGAAACTCAGCAACTTCTACTCACTGAGACCCCTGGGGTTTTGTTAATGCTGAGCCTCATTTTCTCCATCTGTATAATAGGGATAATGACATCTTGGTTACAGTCTCTCTGAGATTGCATACACCATGTTCTTGGCAAAGCTCTAGTTGTGCTGGAAAGCAGGACCCTGCAGGACAAGGACTGCTGTCTTTGACCTTGATCAGTGGCAGAGGAGTGAGGGTTCCGAGACTGAGGCTGAATGTTCTACAAGGAGAAATGCACTCCTGGAATCAGACTCCCATCTCAGTCCTCACTCCTTTTCTACCAGGATATGAGTTGAGGTTTAACCTGATCTCACTAAGTTTTAATTCTTTAATGTGGTGTGAGGGTCAGAATGTATGTCCTTCAAATATTCATGCAGAAACCAAATCGCCAAGGTGCTGGTCATAGAGGGTGGGGATTTGGGGAAGGGATGTAGTCATCAGGGCATAGTTCTCATGGCGCCCTTTGAAAAGAGACTCCAGGAAGCTTATCAGCCCTATGGTACCTCTGCCATGCGTGGACACATGGAAGGTGCCATCTATGCAGAATTGGTGCGCACCAGACACTGAATCTGCAGGTAGCTTCATCTTGGGCTTCTCAGCCCACACAACTGTGAGCCGCAGATTTTTGTCATTTATAAATTGCTCACTATGTGGTCTCTTGTTACAGCAGCTTAAGTTGACTAAGAAACATGGATTTTCATTTCCTAAAAATATTGCAATTTTCTTCTCTGGATACTGTGAGAAGTAACTTGGATTACCTAACAGCAGGTTAGAAGAGCTCCAACAAATGGCAAGTGTCTACTTTATTATCTTTACTGTCTTTATGTGTGATTCAGCTGTGGCATAAAGTTCAAAAAGCAAGTAAATTTCTGTTCTGTTAAGCAGCTGTGGTAATTCTTTACACAAGACTCAGCAGTTCGGATGAAACTGAACCTATGGATGACGGCACGGTGAGCACATTTGGAGAAGCTAGGAAAGCCCAGGGTAAAATTGAGGGAGCAGCTTGCATTTTCTACATGAAATTTTGACTTATTCTGCTTGGGAGAGGCTTGCATGTGTCATCTTTCACACGCTCATGGGTAAGCAGCCAAAATCAAAGCTCCAAGCTCAAGAATAGGCCTGGGGTCCACTTGACACAGATTGCAAGGGCTCAGGGTGGCCTGCATGGGAATGCCTGCCAGCTCGGACATATGGTCTGACTGGGAAAGGCATTAGGTCCCAATCTACCACTGATCCTGCAGTAATTAAAACCCAGTGCAGCTTTTAAGAGGTATAATTTTATTTGATTGACCAGTGAGACACAAGAAAAAGATTTATCGGGATGGTTAAAAGCACTCCAGCTCTAAAGAAACATTGGCATATTTACTGTCAAGAATTTAGCTCAGGAATTGTCCTTTGTATGCTTATTATTAGAATATTAAACATGATAGAAAGGTAAATAGATAGATGTATATCAACCCCCATGGATTTAACTGATTAAATTTATAAACCTTGTAAAGCCCTCTGAGTCACATTGGAACATTTGGAGTAACCCATAATGATAGTGCAACATCAGGTTCATGGAAAACCAAGCATTCTTTCCAATTCAATTGCCAAATATTTCCACAGCCTGTGACTCTTCACCAGTTCCAACATGTTCTCTCAGGTGAACCTTGAGGGGTTGGCTGGAAGCAACCTTAAAATTTTAGAGCACAAGTGAATCTACAGTGACCTTCAAATAAAAAGAGAATAAGAGAAAGAAAAATCTCCACCAAATTTGAAGTGGGACAAAGGAGGCTCAGACACCAGAGAAGTGTTCAGAAAAACAGATTAAATAAATGCTACAGCATGTAGAATTGGATGAACTCTGTCCTTCTAGTGGTTATAAAATAGAAACTCCGCAATTTATACCTTCAGGAGGTTGTAATTGATTACATATGGAGAGAACAAAGACAAGGACCCTATACATCTGCAAGACAGCCTCAATCAGTAGTTTCCCAGAGAAGGACGGGAAAGGCAAGGGTTAAAAGCATCTCCACATAGGGTCTCACTCTGCCAGAACTCAGGAGGGAAATCCAAACAGAGAGACTGCTTAGCCCTTACCCAGATGAAACCTAAGATACGGAGTGGAGTATCTCCGAAGAAGACTTCTGTAAGGGAGGGAGGGTTTTTATCATAACCAGAGAGTGCCCCTCATTATATATTTTCAGGGAGATCTACCACAAAGCCAACTCCGCAGTACAGTTTCAAGCATCTGTACTTCTTCTCATGTAAGATACTCCCCTAGCTACAGAAGTAACGATAGCTAGGTAAGACACCAGAAACTTGGCCTTGATGTTTGGAAAACTTGCCAAAATTCCACTTCATGTGGGCACCATGATGGTAAGTGAGTCCAAGGTCAGGTTCAGGGATGATGGCAGAGCTCCAAAGCCATCTGAGGGTGAAGCAGTGGCCAGGAAGAAGAGAGGAAGACTAGACAGGGTTGCTAGGGTCTGGAGCAAAGGAGGTAAGCCAGGGATCTTCTGTGAATCCTGCTGGTGTGACCATTCCACCAGGCATTGTGTCTTGGAGGAGATCCTTTCAAAATTTCACCTTGTTCCTTCCTGTCAGGAAGAGTATTAGAACCCATGTAATATTAGCCACAAAAATCATCAAATTTTCAGAAACCTGAGTTGCTGAGGAAAACAGCAACAGAATGCGGTTTGGGCTTCCTGTACTGTGACAGTTCCCTCAGTGCTTCTCAGCACACTGTGCTCTCACCACCTGGTGACTCTCCACAGCTGTTACTTGAGCCTAGAATTATTTTCTCAGAGTTTTGAGATGAGTAAGTCTCCTGTATTTAATTTTAACCTCCAACATTGATTCTTCTTCCCTGGTCTTGAATGCCTCAGAGGCAGAATGAGGGTCTCTTGGCTCTGGTCCTTCCTGGTCCTGTGCCTGCTGCGGGCCCTGCTCTTGTCTTATTACACCACCATCACTCATTCACTTGAGTTTTCTTAACCTGTCTTTCCGCAGAGAAAAGTCATCCAGCACATTCATTTGAAAACATATAACAAGTGATCAATAGATGTATTTTTCAAATTTTTAAAACTTTTGGCTTAAAGATAATCCTGGCATCTAGAACCTGAAATTATTTGGAAGCTCAGATATTTCGTAGCATGGCCACATCTCCTGGCAGGAAGCAGGGCCTGAATCACTGGCGCGGGCTTTAATCCTCAATTTCTCTCTCTGGTAGGTTCATAGAAGAGAGATAAGGATGTTAAATCTGGAAGCCAGTTGCCAGTCCTGATGAGAGTGGAGTTCTTGCATTCTAAATAAAGAAGACTCAAACCACCGCAGGGAAGAAGAGACCTCCAGCTCAGATTCAGTCTCATACCTAACGGCAGAAGGGCCGCAGCTGGGATTGAAGAGCAAAGCTGACAGTCCACCCCTCTCCCTGGCCCTCCTCTCTTTTCTGCAGGAACTGACCCTGAAAATTGCATTTCCCATGCTTCCTTCCTCACTCACCTCCCATTTAGAGCAGCAGTAGGAGCTGAAGGGAGAAGGAACTTTCCTAGTTTTGGTGACACCTTGAGGGCAGTGACACCCCACTTCTTGCTGCTTATCATTCCTTCAAGGGCCCAGGATCCCACCAGTGACTCCTCATCACAGGTCCCAGCTGTGAGTTGGCTATGGCTCTGTTCTTATAAAATCACTGTTCTGGTTTACGTTTGAGGTTCCCCCAAAAGGTAATGTATGAGTCAATGCCAAGTTTGCAGGTAAAGCGATTGGGTTATGGGAGCCTGTAACTAGTCAGCGATTAATCACTGAGGGTGATGGACTGGGTGGTAACTGTAGGTAGGCAGTGTGTGGCTGGAGGAGGTTGGTCACGGGGCGTGCCTTGGGGATATACACTGTGTTGATTAAAGCTCTCCCCTGCTTCTTGCGTGATGTTCTGAGCTGCTCTCCTCCACCACATTCTTCGGCCATGATGTTCTGCCTCACCTTGGGCCCCAAAGAATGGAGTCAGCTGCTTATGGACTGAGACCTCTGAAGCTATGAGCCCCCAGATAAACTTTCCCTCTTCTAATTGTTCTTGTCAGGTCTTTTGGTCAGAGCAGGAAAAGAGCTGACTAAAACAAGCACTCTCACTGTTCATGCCTTAGACCTGGGATTCTTGTCAAAGGATTTGTTATGATTTGAATGTTGCTTCCCAAACACCTGTTGAAATGAATTGCCAGTGTCATAGTACTAGGTGGTGAGGCCAGTAGGAGGTAATTAGTTCAGGATGCCTAGGTCATCTAGATGGATTAATGGTTTCCTGATACAAATAAGCTGGCTGTTTCATAGGTGTCCCTGCCCTCGCAGTGTTATGAGCTGCAACAAGACTATTGCCAGATGCGTCCCTTCCATCTTGGATATCCCAGCTTCCAGAACTGTGAAAAATCGGTTTGCTTTCTTTGCATACAACATGATCTGTGGCATTCTGTTATAGAAGCAGAAAGCAGACTAAAACATGTTTTAAGCTTTATCACCACATCCACATCATTTTCCCCATTGAATCTCCTGCTATGAATTCTCGTTTTCTGCCTGCACCCTGACAGAAATCTCTTAAATAGATTAAGTTGGGTAAGGAAACTCAGGCTCCTGGCATGCTGGTACATGGCCAATCTAATATGGGAAGGTGGGAATTGTGACAAGGCACATCAAACTTTACTGACAAAAACCGGTCTTGAAATGGATTTGGCCTGTGGGCCTTGGTTTGCTGGTCTTTGTGCAGAATGGAACAAGGCTTTATGACAGTCATGTGGGTGGGACAGAGGAGCTGCTGCTGAAGTTTCTGTGAGGCCACTTGATCAGTTTCCCTTTTTTGCCCCAGAAGTTCTGAAAAAAACAAACAACAAACAAAAACTCAACCTGAACAAAGCTAAAGGACTTCTAAAAGACTTCTGAGCTATGGACCCCAAGAACCCATCATAAGGGGATTACTAACACAGGCAATGAGACACTGGGGCTGAGTCAGGCCTTTCCCTCTTTCCTCAGATTTATCAATCAAAGTGGAATCTGGCACCCACAGCAGTTAGATTCCATTATTGAAACAGAGGGAGAGAGAAGAATTAGAAATCAGGAGGTTTGCTTGTTGACAAATACCAGCAGTTCCCTTTGGTAGAATAACTATGGGGACATCCAGGTAAAGTGAGCAGACAGCTACCATTCTATTCTTGCTCAGAAGAGAAATTGTTCTTCCCATGCAAGCACACTTGCAAGAATTTTGTTTAACTTGCTGTCACATTAAAAGTTAGAAAATCCAGATCCTTAGAATGATTTAACTATATGAATTTGGAAAAGTCTTCTCTCTCTAGGCTTTAATCCATAATCTATTATGGTCCTACTGTGCATCATACCCCTCTGAACTCCTTTGCAGAGTATCCTTTGACCCTGTATAAGTGTCCAAGTTCAATTTTGAGGGCTAGAGTGACTCAAGCAGGGATATCATCATGAGGTCTAGTATTAGAGCGCCGGCTGCTGGAACTGAGCAGAATCAGATACATTTGCCAGGATTGCACAGTGTGACTTAATCAGCCACTGAAATGTGCCTTATGTTCAAAAGTAAGAGTGCAAGTCAGACCCTAGGAGATCCATTGCTGGACCTTCTGGGAGTGAAGTGTGAGATGACTTGCAGTCTGAAGTGTAACAGGGCTTGAAAACTCAGGGCCCATTCATGTAGAAGAGTGTCACTCAGCATCCCTTACTATGGGGCACTAGGCTGCACCCCTCTGTGACAGGGTATGCAATAATTTAAATAGATGAATGTAACGATGGTGCAGGAGTCTATGTGCCATGCTAGAAATGTCCTGAGCTGGGAATTAGAAATGGCTGTTGCATATCTATCATGCCATCTCCTAAACTTGGAGGCATCAACTCAAACATCACCGCAGGTGGAGCCTGCAGCCATTGGATGAGTGCTTATTTGCACATTAACAATTATTTTCACAGAATGACACTCTCTTTTCATTCTAAAAGTGTAACTGGCTGTGGGTATGTGTAGGGGAAGGTCAGGTGCCACTCTACTGGTCTGCGGTGAGAGAGAGAGAGAGAAAGAGAGGTGGGGGTCCATGCTCCAGCACTTTCCTTGGAATGCGTCCAATGCCTGGGCTCTCAAAGTTGCTCACATTCATTTCCATCTTGATTGGAAGCTAAAGTGGGCTATTTAAGTAAATAGCAGGGAATGAAGCATGCATTTGTCTTTTAAGCATTTATTAATCATTTCTCATGGAGTTTGAAGAGATGTCAGATAGGTATTGAATAAAAGATTTATTGTAAAATGGATCAGTTAATCTGGCCTTTGCCTCCCTGATCAGTGAACATACTTACAAGACAGATTTGAAAAATCACACACAAAGACACATGGCTCCATTCACACTTGTGCATATCCGAACAGAGAAGTCCTGCATATATTTTGAGCGTAGTTATTAAATATTTATTGAGTGGTTGCCATGGAAGAAGCAGTGTGCTAAAGTGCATATCTATAGGTGTATATGTGTGTGTACGTTTCTGTGTGTGTGTGTACATGAAGTGACTGAATGTTATCGTTTGGATATGAGGTGTCCCCTAAAGCTCAGGCTTGGAGGTAAGATGATTAGATTATGAAAACCTTAATCTAATCGGTTAGTTGATCCCTGTTAGGGTAACTGAAGGCAGGGGGGTGGCTGGAGGAGAGGGATCATTGGTGGAGTGTCTTTGGGGTATATATTTTGTATCTGGTGAGTGGAGTCTCTATCTGCTTCCTGAAGCCACTTCTCGACCTGTTTCCCTCAGCACAGTCTTCCACCATAATGTTCTGCCTTACCTGGACCCCCAAAGAATGGAATTGGCCATCTATAGATGAAGATATCTAAAACTGTGAGCCCCAAAATAAACTGTTCCTCCTAAATTTTTTACAGGTCTTTTAGACACAGCAGCAAAAAAGCTGACTAAAACACCAATTATAAATTATACATTTTAAATATGAAGCTTTAAATTTCAAACATCCATATCAATTATTTAGATGATATGTAACATGTATATTAAAACATTACCTGACAAAGTGAAGTTCAACTTCAGGGGCATTTCCAAAGCAAGCTATAGGAATCAATATCATCTGTATTTTCTATAATTAAAACCCCTGAGGCTCCCTGCTGTATTTCTTGATTGTCTTCCCTATGTCCAGAGCTGGGCATGCATCTGTGGATGGTTGGTAAATCTACTGACTGATGAGACCGCTTACAGGTCCTGGTTCTATGCATTACAATGTTCAGGCTTGAACGGAAGAGCTGGAGGAACACCTGGAGGTCAGGCATACACTGGATGCCTTAAAGCGACCCACCCTGAGAAGCTAGCCCGATCAGGGGTGAAACTGAACCCCAGCATGTGGGCCTCTCATTTCTGCCCCTC
Organism: Aplodontia rufa; assembly: GCA_004027875.1. Lineage (NCBI taxonomy): Eukaryota > Metazoa > Chordata > Mammalia > Rodentia > Aplodontiidae > Aplodontia > Aplodontia rufa. The sequence goes on along the minus strand of PVKS010007634.1, from coordinate 31,374 downwards.
AGCTCTGCCCCCTTCCTACATGCTCCAGGATTTGTGGCCCTGGTTATTTTCCCTTGTGGTTTTCAGAGTTGTAGACACCACAGAAGCCACCCCAGGACCCACTGCAGGGTCTTTGTTGGGGCACAGTTACCACTAGATCATCTTTGTTTTTGTCTATTTCATTTGAAAACCGTTGCCAGAAAAAAAAAAAGTTGACTCTAAACATGTCTTCAAATCCAACAATTCTGGGAGGGATGAAGGGAAGAAGCAGGAGTTGAGGTGGGTGCCTGCTCCACAGATGTCCAATACACGTTCACGGGGTAGTTTGTTTGTGTGGCTCAGATGGCAAGCAGCTTGCCCAGAGTGAGAGAGCAACGAGGATGAAGCCCCATCCATCTGGCCTGCACCTCCCGCCCCAGTGACAGTTCCTCCATCTCAGACCTCCCTGCACCCACCGGTGCTAAAATCACCATAGAAACAGCCAAGCACAATCTCAGGTAGGTTTTCCTTCAGGGACTTCCCAGGACAGTAGGGGTGGACCCAAGTGCACAACTTGGATGAGAGTGCAGGATGCGACATAACGGAGCTGAGTCTTGGAAATTCATCAGGGAACTGCAGATGGAGATGGCATAAATGTGGACCTGTGTGTTGGAGTTCTTAGTGTCACACTGGTTGAACTGATACCATTAAAATGTCAGTGTGTCTTCTGTTTCATACTGTTAACTATACACAGTTAACTAAGAACTGGTGCCTGGGTCAGGAAAAGCAGCTTAAACTCCAGCCACAGCACCCTGCAGCTGTGGTCCCTGGGTCTGTCAATTCACCTCTCAAGTCTGTGATTCTTTGCACACAAATGTTTATAAAATATCCCTGGTGAGCAACAACAGTAAGTGAAGCAAAGACAGAACTTCTTTGGGTGCTATTCATGTGAATTTGATTCTGATTCCATCAGAGTCACCTGAGTCCTTATGACAATGTGTGTTGTGCTGCTTTGACCTGCTGTAGTCAAGTCTATTTTAACAGCCACTGATTCCATAATAAATATTCAGAGTAGTTGGAAATCTGAGGTTTCACCATATTATTTGAAGTGCACTGAAAAAATGATTCTGGTCCTAGAAAGCACTGATATTTGGTTCTAGAGAGTTCACACAATTTTACAGGAAAACTGAACTTTAGCTCCTTGGGGTCATCTGGGGCCTGTTACAGGCAGCTCTGGGACGTTCATTACAACTGCTAAGCCACTGCTTTTCTCTTCCCTCTTGTACCTGCTGATACACTCTTTCCTTTGCAGGATCCATCGTGCAGGCTGGGAATCAATAACATTCCTTTACTCCTTCTTTAGTAGCTCCATGAGATGGTTAGTCACTGAGTGTCATTTGGAATCCCAAGTTCAAAGTTAAGCAAGAGGTCAGTAAGTAGGAGGCCTGCTGCTTCCTGGAGTGGGAGGGATCAAAATCCTGGAGACTCTACAGGATGCGGAGCAAAGGAGTTCAGCCTGACAGTAGAAGGTTCTCTGAACTCTGGCCCAGCGGAGTGCTCCCTGCTTCCGGTCTTCTCCCTCTGCCCATCTAGGCTGTGGCACCTCCAGCCCTGCAGTGAGCACTATGAGCACTTTACCACCAGGCTCAGAACACTCTCAGATCGCTCCTCGGCCTGTGGTATAAATTCCCAACTCCTGACCTAGGCAAAATCTTTTACAATTTTCATTCTTATTATTCTCATTTGTTAATTGGGTACATTGCCCTTACCCATCCTGACTGTCTCATGGAGGTGTGGATTTCATGTGAGATGGAGGATGTGGCCATAGCCTCTAAATATTAAGTGCTACCTCCTCTATGCTTATGTTGGGAGGAAGGAAGGCAGATGTCTTCCTTAAACATAATAAAGGGCATAGCCAACCCTCCTCTAACCAAAGCAGATTAACAACAAAAGCAAAACTAACTTATTTAATTGAAGTTTCATACAGCACAAGAGCGTTCAGAAACAAATATCCAAAGACCCATGGAATGACGTCTGTTTATATGCTTTGGTTGCATAAAAACTGTACAGCCTTATAGAAACGTGGATGAGAAAAAGGTCTGACCATATAGCAAGAGAGCAAGGGAGAATCCCCAAGGTCTGTCTGTGCATCATTCTTTCCCACCATATGTGGAGAAGAACCCGAGTTGCACACAGGTCTTCAAAGGAGAAGGAAGAGGAAAGAAGAACAGAAAGTGATGGCTCAGGATTTATGGCTTGCTTTGAGGAAGAGATTTAGTTTCTGTGACCAATCTTAGAGGGCAGAAATCTGGTTTTTATAATATTTTGGAGGAAGGAATAGGGTGGGAGATAAGAGGACAGGAGAAACATCAGAGACACCTGGCTTTTAAGACTCTCCAATCTCCTTCAGTTCCAAGTTCTCAGCATGCCAAGACCCCATACTTTGGAGATGTTGTGTCCTGAACCCCAACAAAATTGTGCTGTGGAGAGGTTCCGTACAGACCGTAGCATTTCCATTATAATGGCTGCTTTTGAAGACCACATCAGATATATGGAGGATCTTCCAGGCAGAGCTGGGTCAATCTTTATCAGGATCCAGTGATGTGTGAGCTAGGGATTGCTTGAGCTAGGGATTTCTTCAATTGCTTGTGGAAACTATCTCCTTTTTTTATTCAATATACTATTCTTGGTGCTCAGGAGTGTTTGAGGAACAAAGAAGGCAAACTGATTCTTACTGTAGCAGAAACTTATTTTCTCCCAAACCCCAAAGTCAAATGGCAGGTGGATACTGGATTATGTGATTTAGCAAGATTAAGGTCTCTGTGCCTAGGACTTTCAAGGGCTTTTTTTGTCATTGACATATGCTGTTCTATGCAGCTCAGCCTTCATATTGATATAAAAGAAGAATGAAAGTGGATACATGTTAGTCTTTAGAAACACTCCAATGGGTCAGGCATGGTGGTGCATGCCTGTAATCCCAGTGACTTAGGGGGCTAAGGCAAGAGGATCACAAGTTGGAGTTCAGCCTCAGAAACTTGGAGAGACTGTGTCACAACAAAAAATAAAAAGAACTGGGGAATGGAGTTCTGAAGTAAAGCACCACAGATACAAACCCTGGTACCAAGTAATGATAGTAATTATGATAGAAATGCCCTAGTAGACCTCACCTACACCTCTTTCTCCAGAATTGTGCCACATGCTGACTCTACCTGGGAAAGTGAGGAAGAATCCATTCCCACCTTTAAAGTGCTGTCCCCATTTACGTTAAAAGGTCCTAGGGTTACTAGAGATTTGGAGCACTTTCTCACGTAGTCATTGGCTTGATCAATGTCCTCTGGTGAGAAGTTTCTATTTAGTTCTTTGGCCCATTTATAAATTGGGCTGTTAGTGTTTTTGTAGTTGAGATTTTTGAGGATTTTGTAGATTCTGGATATAAGACCCCTGTTAGAGGAATCATAGCCCATGATTCTCTCCATTTCCATAGGAAATCTCTTGACTCTTATGATTGTTTCCTTGGCAGTACAAAAGCTTTTTAGCTTTATGGCATCCCATTCACTTGAAAACCACATTAAAATATCACCTTACGCCAATCAGAATGGCAAAAATGAAGAAAATAAACAACAATAGATGCTGGAGGGGCTGTGGAGAGATAGGGAGCTGTGGAGCTGCAGACTGGTACAGCTCCTCTGGAAAGCAGTGTGGAGAATCCTCAAAAAACTAAGGATGAGCCCACCATATGATCCTGCTATTCCACTCCTGAGTCTCTTTCCAGGGGATTTAGAATCAGCACATTATAGTGACACAGCAATATCTATGTTCATAGCAGCTCATTTACTATTGCTAGGCTATGGAAACAACCCAGATGTCCCTCACTGGATGAATGGATCCAAAAACTGTGATACATATATACCATGGAATTCTACACAGCAATTAGAAACAATGATATTGCAGCCTTTGAAGGTAAATGGATGGCTATGGAAGAAATTATGCTTAGTAAAATCAACTTAACCCAGAGATCCAAGGATCAAATGTCTCCACTCATCTGTGGAGGTTGGAACTAGACCCTGGCCATTCAGAAAGGTGGTTTATTATCATGTGTTAAATCTGGATAAGGTGTGATGTTATACAGCCTAATACTTTTTTAGAGATATTGTGGGTAAGGGAAGGGAGGGATATGGGTGTGAAATTAGGGGGGGGACACTCCTGGGGGTAAATATAGTTTCCAGAAACTATACACATTTTATATTATTTTGTTAAAAATTTGTATGGTTGTTCAAAAATTAAAATTAAAATTAAAAAGAAGAAGTATAAAAAAGTAAAAAAAAAAATGTCCTAGGGTAAATCCTAAACACAAAAAATAAGGTCTAATCCCAAGACTCACAGGACTGGTGGGATGCTATGGAAAAGGCCATCAAAAAAAAAGAAGCTGAGGCAGACATGGTGGCACGTGCCTGTAATTCCAGCAGCTTGGGAGGCTGAAGCAGGAGGATCATAAATTAAGGCCAGCCTCAGCAACTTACCAACACCTTAAGCAACTAAGTGAGACCTTGTCTCAACATGAAAAACTAAAAGTGCTGAGAATGTTGCTCAGTGGTTAAGCACCCCTGGGTTCAATCCCCAGTACCAATGGGGGTAGGAAATGCAGGTGTGAAGCAGGAAGAAGGGGACTGGGAGGAGGAGGAGAAGGATAGCTTCCAACTTCACTGCCAGAACTCAGGCTGGCTGCTAAGGAGCCCTGATCAAGTCCTGGAAAGCCTGGCACCCTTAGCTCACCATTAGTCCACACCACCCTGCTCTGGCCCTCATCCCACACCAGCATTCCTTGCATAGCTGGGATTATTCTGGGTGCAGCCACCCTCCCCATACATTGCGTTGTCTTTCTACAGAGAATCACCTGTGCCCCTCACCTAGATCAATGCCACTCAAAATCCCAGAGGACAGGTCGTTACGGAAGGTCTACTAAAAATTCCTGTAAAAATCTACACTATACAAGGGAGGGGAAGTTAACAAAGCAAACAGAGAAAAAGAAAAAAAGAAAAGAAATCAAACAGGCTTATCAGCCAAGGACAAGCCAATGAAGTTCTTGCAGATGATCTGATGAGCAAGACCGCTCTGTCCCATAGGGGGATGCAAGCTGTGACCGCCCTTCCTGGCAGCAAGCAGGAGAGAAGAGAGGCACTTCCTGATGTAATTGCACATGGTGCGGAAACAGAGAAGCCCAGAAGATGCTGCTAGCTTGGAAATAAAACTAACTTGAGTGCATAAAGAATGTCAGGGGATATTCTGAATCCTCCTCGCCCTCCTTTAGTGTCGTGTGGGTGGTGGGAGATGGTGGATCCTGCCAGAAACGTGACAAATTCCACGCACCTGCCATCACTCCTGCTCTGGTGAGGGCTCTGCACGTGCAGCCATCTAGAAGGAAGCCTGTGGCCTGCCATCAGCTGCTCTCACTGCCTCTGTGGGATCTTCTCTGTAATGTAGGAACTATTTCCTCTTCCTCTGCTTCCGTTTCTTATTTGTAAAATAAGAGTTTGGGGGCAGACAGAGTCCAATGCCCTGTGGTATGCTGTTTTCCCGTGAGTTTAATGAGATAGTGACCCTCCGGTCTCCTGTCACTGACCCTGTCCAGCTCTCATTGCACCATGGCCCAGCGAGTAGCAGAAGTCCATTCAGACAGCAGTATCCTTAGGTAGGACAGAGAGGCCATTTCAGAGGTCAAAGAAAAGCGTGCAGTCACCACCCCTAATGCCTCCATAGAAGAGGAATAAGGATGGGGACATGGATCAGGATTCTGCTTTCTTGGAGAGATCACGAATCTTGAGTCCTGCACACCTGCAAGAGCAGCCCAGTCCGTGGGAAGACCTGAGAGGGATCCTGCTTCCAGAAAGCCAGCAGTACAAAGCTCTGGAAATGAGAATGGTGAGCGGGTACAGAAGATGTGGGGCACCTCTGCAGGGGACTCTGATTCAGCCTTGGGAAGGAGGGGAATTGTGACACACGCCGTAATACAGATGGAGCGTGACATCACACCAAGGAAAGAGCCCGTCATGAAAAGAACAACACTGTGTGTTTCGAGTAATACGAACTCCCTGCAGCGATCAGCTGCACAGACGCGGAGAGCAGAATGGAGCTTGTCAGGCTGGGGGAAGAGGGAATGGGGGAACGTTTGTGGATGAGTGCAGTTTCAGGTGTGCAAGATGTTGGTGAGTAGCACAGAAACGTGAACGCACATAGCACTGCTCAACAGGCAACAGTGGGCAGGGATTTCCTACCCACTTTTTTTTCTTTTTTTAAATAACTATATAGAGATACAATTGATGGGGAAGCATTATCAAACCAACAGTAATCAATGTATATACACTTTGTTATCCGGGGTAATGCCAAAAAAAGGATGGCCACCTTGGGTTTCACCTGTTGCGGTTTCCCCCAGAATAACGCATGTGTAAAATGGGTATCTCGTGGAGGAATGACATCGGCTTCTGGGATGATTCCCCCCTATTCCCACTCTCCAGTCTCCTATGAGTTCCTCATACCCACTTTGAACATCCTGGAATGCAAAGAGCCCAGCACACCAACAACGCCCTAATTTAGAGTTTGAAAAGCACGTAAACAGCAAATCTGAAATATAAAACACAACTTGGCCATAAGCAATCTAGAGACTAATTGGGAAAATGGTGAAAGGTTAGCCACATTTATTAAATTATCTCACCATAGTCCTTTGCAAAGTCTTACCTATAAAAACAGTGCATGAACATGTTCCTCATGTTCCTCGCACGTTGCTAAGCTGGCCTTCTGTGCATAAAGGGGGAAGCATGTTTCTCAAGAATGAGATTAGTTAAAATACTACATGGCTAAAATGCAACAGTCACAAAAGCAAGGGCTGAGGAATTTTCAGCTTTATCACCCGCCCCAAGACAAGTCCCAAAAATCACAGCACATGGAGGAAGAACACCTATTCAGTGCCTACCAGACTGCAGATGCTTAATTATGAGCACTCACACATTATGGGTGCAGAATTTGAGTCAGACACCTGTGGTTAGTGACTCTGCTGAATGGCACTGATAGGAGTCTGGGAATAAGAGGCTGAAGACTTGTTGTTAGTGCCCTAAAATACAGAATCACTCAGCATCCAACGGTGACTCTTTTTCTGTAGTTTTCAATTTTTACAAATCTGAAAAATGCTATTCAGATAAAATATTAGGGGCTAGTCAAAAATAGAACAGAGAAAGACAGAGTGTGAAAGAAGGCATAGGACAGGTCATCTCTGAGTCCAGTTCCCCACAATGACCCAGGGCAAGGGAGGATGCCAGGGACTCCACCCAGGTACTTGGCAGAGATTCACATCCTTGGCCTTGGGCCCCCTGACCATCGCTGCTCGCTTTGACCACAACTGAAGTGGTTTAGCCAGCTTCTTCACTGCTGTGACTAAAAGACCTGGCAAGGACAACTTCAGAGGAAGAAGCGTGTATTTGGGGCTCATGGCTTCAGAGGTCTCAGGTCACAGAGAGCAGGCTCCATTCCCTGGGGTCTGAGGTAGGGCAGAACATTATGGAGGAAGAGTGAGGTGGAGGAAAGTGACTCAGGGAACAGCCAGCAGGAAGCACAGACCTGTACTCTTCAGACGCAAAAATCCATCTCCAAAGGCACGCCCCCAGTGACCCATTTTCAGCCACCCAGCTAATCCCTGTCAGTGGATCAAGCCACTGATTGGGTTAAGGATGTCATAACCCAATTACTTCACCTCAAAGCTTCTTGCATTGCCCACACAGGAGCTTTTGGGGACACCTCCTTTCTAAGCCATAACAGGGAGGTTGGGTCATCAGGATGGGTACACGAAGGGAAGGGACCTCTCTGTCCTCAGGAACCTCACCTTACCTTCTCTCTCTCGGCTCCCTCCCCACCACCATTCCCTTGCCAGCATCCTGCTTTCCCATTTCCAAGCCCATCTCTACAGGGTCACCCTGTACCTTCAGGCTTCTCACCCGCTGTGTTCTCTGGGTGGATTACAAGAATTGTATCTAGATGCCTTGTTCTACTATTGAAGTTCCTCTTCTCTTGATCAACAGTCAATATAAACAGTAGACTCCTTATTTTGAGATAATGGTGGATTCATTTGCAACATTAAGAAGTAGTTCAGTTACACCCTGTGTGTTATTTACTCAATTTCTCTTAATAGGGACGTTGTGACAAATCACAGAACACTATTACAACCAGGGGTTTTGATCCATGAAGAACCTAGTGTTATGTTTGGATGAAAGGTGTCCCCCCAAAAGCTCAGTATGTGAGGCAACACAAAAATGCTGAGAGGTGAACTGATTGGCTGGAGAGAGTCTTAACCCAATCCGCGAGCTAATCCCCAGACAAGGGTGATTGGGTGTTAGCTGAAGACAGGTTAGGTGGGACGCACCTTTGGGGTATGCATTCTGTATCTGGCTTGCAGTTTCTCTCTCTGCTTCATGGTGTGATGCCTTGAGCTGCTTCCTTCCGCCACAGTCTTCTGCCCTGACGTTCAGCCTCACCTCACCTCGAGCCCTGAGGAATGGAGTTGGCCTTCTTTGGACTGAGGTCTCTGAAACTTTGAGCCCTATATAAACTTTTCCACCTAAAGTTGTTCTTGTGAGGTCTTTTAAGAACAGCAGTGAAAAAGCCCACTAACACATACAGTGTGGGGTTGGGATTTAGCTCAGTGGCAGAGCGCTTGCCTAGCATGTGCAAGGCCCCGAGTTTGGTTAGGTCCTTAGCCCTAAAAAATAAAAATAAAAAATAAAAAACATTCAGTGTGCATCCTTCTCTACTGGGACCTTGACTTTGCCCTTAATAACCACACCCACTTCCCACAGCAGGATTCTAAGTCCCTTGCAATGACTACCAATCTGCTCTCCACTGCTACAGCTTCTCCATTTAAGACCTATATGGGGCTGGAGCAGTGGTTCAGCAGTTACAGTGCTTGTGTGGCATGTACAAGGTCCTGGGTTCAAACCAAGCACCACCTACACACTCAAGTGTTGGAGCAAGGAAGCCCACATTAAAAAATAAAAATAAAAAACGAAATAAAATGGATTCTCTATCTCACTGTCCTTCTCTCTTAAAAAAAATTAAAAAAGCCTATATGGAGGGAATCGTAGGACATGCAACCTTTGAGATTGGCTTTCCAATGGTTCTGTAGAGTTCAGTTAGATTGGTTGTATGCACCTATGTCAGTGAGGCAGGCAGTCCAGCTCCCTTGAATACTAGAGCCTGGATGGTGCCTGGTGCCAGGCAGTGCAATGGAAGACATGTATGAGCCAAGACCGGAGCTGGGAACCATTCTGCAGGACTCTGGTTTCTCCCTGTAATGTATCTATAGACAGCAAGCTAACACTATGGCCGGTTGCACCTGATGTGTACGTGGCTAATGCCTCCCTCCAACTTCCTTCCGCTTTGGATAAGGCCACTCCCACCTGGACTCTCCCAGACCACCCACTGTTTGTGCCCTGCAGATTGCCACACTTCCTTCCAATGTGGATCCTTCAAACCAAATTGTTCCCTTATGGATCTCCTTAGAGGGTAGCAGACAATGTGGTCTCTGCAGAGCTTGATACTGGAAAGAATTACAGCAGCATCTCTGTTCCTGACCAATAATTCCCTTGATTACTGAAGAGGAGAACAAAGTGTTTTCTAATTCCATTATACCAAACGCAGGAAAGAGTGAAGCTGGCTTTCTTGCTCTTTTCATGTGTGAATTTAAAAATACACACTTATTCCATGTTTATTTTTTAATAATGACATTATATTGAAGGAACTGATAAGAAGAACTTTTCAAATATATTTGTTTACCTAGCTACGCGTGGAGGCTGAGGAAGGAGGCTCCTGGATTTAAGATCAGCCTTAGCAATTTAGCAAGATGTTGTCTCAAAACAAAGAATACACAAGATTGGAGATATAACTCAGTGTCAAAGCATCCTTGTATTCAATCCCCAGTATCAAGGAAAATCTAAACAAAGGAATTCTTTTGATATAAAAATAATCAAAATGCTAATATGGGAAAATTCTTGAAGATATTGAACAAATAAGAAACAATTCAGGAACAACAATATAGAACAGAGGTTACCAATCCTTTTCTTTCTTCTTTTGTTTTTCTAAGAGACAGAGAAAAAGGACAGTAAGAGAGAGAAAGAGAGAAAGAGAGAAAGATAGAATTAATTTTATTTAATTTTTCATTCGACTTTCGTTGCTCTGACACATCATTGTGTACATGGTGCTGGGGTTCGAACCTGGAGTCACTGTCCCAGCCCCCGGCAAACCTTTTCTGAAAAACACTAGAGAGGTGATACTTCTGACATTCCAGCCACGGGTTTCTGTTGTAACATTTCCACTCTCCAGTTACAGTGGACACACAGCTGTAGACCATTTATAAAAGAATAAGTATTTGTGTTCCAATAAAACTATTCATGGAGACTAAATTTTGAATAGCATGCAATTTTCATGTCAAGAAATAATCTTCTTGGCTGGAGCGGTGGTTTAGAAGTTAAGGCGCTTGCCTGGCATGCGTGAGTATGCAAGTTCAAACCCCAGCACCACATACACAGTGAAGACTTGGGGCAATAAAAGCTAAATAAAAAATTGATTCTCCCTTCCTCTCTCTCTTTCTCATTGTCCCTCTCTCTTTAAAAATAAAAGAAAGAAAGAAAAGAATCTTCTTGTGATATGTTTTTCAAAAAAAAATTTTTTAAATGAAAACATCCTAAGCTCATGGATCATTCAGAAGCAAGCTGTGGGCCAGATGTGGCCAGTGCGCCAAAAGTGCTAGCTCTGCTGGGGAAGAGGCATGGGTGTCCAAGTCAGGCAGAACGGGGTGCAAAAGCTGATTACGCCGCCCATGTAGCTAGCCTCACTTCCCCACTGCAGGCTGCCTTTCTTAGCACAAATGCAGAGGAAAGGAACCAAAGTAGGAACCAAAGTGCACATGGGGTGGAGAAGTGAGCTCTTTCCTTCTTACCCTGCTTTCCATCCTGGCTACTGCTGTGTAAAATCAGGGTAAGAAAATTGATTGAATTAAAATATGTCCAAAGAAGTAAATAAAACTGCCTCCAAAGCTCTGAAATGCAATGCAAAATGTAACACTGTTCTAAAGAGGTCCACATTTCCTGAGTGCTTAATGCGATGGACACTCTCCTGTGGGAGCAGCTGCATAATCTCACTGATCCACACGCCGCACCTGGTAGGTGAGACTAATCTGTTCACTTGAGCAATTGAAAACTGAGATCTAGAATGTTAGGGGCTTGCTCCTGACTGACAGTGAGGATTATAGGTGGGGTTGTCAGGAACTTGTGCTCAGCCATTTTGCTTATTTTATGATTCTTATCTGGACTTGATCTCTGAGTCTGCAGGGAAGCAGTGCTTAATCTTTCCAGATACTTTATTCTCTTTAGTCGTCATTTGCAATCTAAAGACCAGAATCTCCAGGGACTGTACTTATGCAAAAGTTCAGACTTGGAGTCCAACACAGTGAATAAAGGTCGAAGTTCCCGCTCTCAAGGTGGAAATGCATCCTGCCACTCGTGGCCTCAGCTGTAAGCCAGTTCAGTGAGGAGGAGAGGCAGAGTTAACAGACACATGAGGTGTAAAAAGGAATCCAATCAATATGGCCTTCAGCACCTGGGGCTGCTATCCTAGCTTAGCAGAACCTACCATTGAACATATTCGGAGCAGGCGACCAACTGATGTGAACAAAAAATGGTCCCAGATTCATCACTTGAGGAACCTTGATAACGTGGGATGTTGCTTTTTGTGGAGGTGGAACATATTCACAGAGGGAGCTAGGTGGATTCGAAGCTGGAGAGTGTGAATGACTGAATAAGAAACAGCCAGCTGATCACATATTCAAAGTCTTTTATTTCTGAAATCATACTATTTAGCCACTTAACTTGAGGACATCTGTAAGTTGGTTCTTTTGAGCCTCAACCCTGGTTTACATAAGAGCCAGGATAAACCTAGAATGGCTTCCATTCACATAAGAAGCCTCCAAAAATAATTGGCTCCTTAGACCGATTTCATTTCTCCTTTTGTTGATGACAGACATCTCCAACAAGATAAAATTGGTACTCACATGGCTTTAGTTCCAACAGTGTGCTTTGCATATTAAAAGAAGAAATTGCTAAGGGTTAGTGACTCTGAATGAAATTGAATTTAATGAAAAAATATTCAGCATCCTTTTAAAATTTTCTGTACAAACATTTTACATTTCTTTCACACTAATTTGCACTCTATTGCAAGATATAGTTGCATAAATCCATAGCTTTTCTTTGTTTTTTATAAGATGGCACCATAAGGACAAATAATTTGTGGATCAAGGCACACAGTGCATAAGAACAAAGAGGCTTGATTTCACTTTAAATTATTGCGATAACGCCATTATTAGTGCTATTTAGGAATCTGAATGCCTCCCACCTCCACCTGTTGTGCCTCCAGTGCAGGCCATTCTAGGAGGCACAAAAGTTGCAAGTCTGATCTAGAATCTAAGAATGCTCTGCTGTTTGTCAGAGTCGCTTCTTTCTTTGAAAGATGAAAAGACAAAGGTTTCTCTTCATCTGAGGCCTCTTGCATCGTGATTCTCTCATTGACAAGGCAGTGGAGAGTTTTCCAGCCTTAATTATAGGCATACTCGTTCCATTGTTTCTGTGTGGTGCAGGACAAGGAAACACAATTAGTAGAATATTGTAATTAACCTTCGTGGTCTGTGTGCTCTTCTAGATCTGAAGCACTGGCTGGAGACCACAAAATCCTTTGTATTACAAGGAGTGAGTCCTGGAACTCATCAGCATGAACAATGAAGCTGATTTATTCTGGGGAGGAAAGCACATTGCTTTCTACCTCCACACGATGCAGGCAGGGGTGGGCGGGTTGATATGAAAGATCTCTTGTGTCCTTCTTGTGTGCCTTTGCTTCTTTGCTTCTGTCTTTCTCCCTCACTTCCTCCACTCTTCTACCTGTGATAGATACTGGGATATCAGTGTGACTTAAACATTGTAGCTACAGGACTTTTTGAACTACCAAATTGAATCACTATTGTAGCAATCAGACCTACTGTTAAAATCTCAAATGATTTTGTCCTTCAAAGTACCTGTTTCAAAAAGGATGATCCTTATAGAAAGTGACATGTTCAGTGCTGAGGACTGGAGTGCATTTTTGCATTTCTAAGCTCAGGTGAAATCAGGGCAACATATCACACACTTTGAAATTATATGGACCATACTTGAAAATGCTGACCCTGCCAAGTTATTAAATAAATGAGTATGAAAAGAGTAGGTACCTGGAGAACTCTTGATTGAGGTTGTATATTTTCACTTGTGCAAATGAGTGTGTAATCCTGCTTCATGGGGCCAATCTCACATGATGCCTAGTAGAATTTTAAAACATGTTTATACTGCCTATCTGCCCCTTCTCAGACTTTTCTCTACTGAGACATAAGCTGAGTGTTTAATTGCTGTCCAGGAGAGAAGGGAGTTTGCCATGAAACTCTATTGATTACACACAGAACATGGTATTCAAACTCATGGTTTTGAGTCAAGGAAATTAGTTAAAAATAATGAGTTAATTCATGATTAACTACAGTCAGTCTGTCTTCATGAGACATCTGTGTTCCCAAAATTACTATTCTATGCAAAATGTTGCAATAAAAACCACACAACTTCTAAGAAGAATAGGATTGGGGACACAAGACTCCAAAACTTCATCGGTGACTCATACAAATAATAAAAAGAGCTCTAATAAAAACAGTAGCTTTTTCACAGGTTTTGAATTGTCGTGAAGTGTAGAAAGCTGCAGCATATCACTGCATGGAACTTACTCTTCTTAGCCATGGACTTCAACAAGGCTAGCCTCGTGCCATCATGAAGTGATGGAAGACAGTGAATGAAAATCAGACAAAAATTGTGCCGCACCTGTGGATGGGTGTTGTTCACAACGGAGTTGGTGAAACCAGGTCACTCTGGCCTGTTGGGAGCCTGTGCACCCTGTGTCCTGATAGGGCTGGGTTCAGCAGCTTTGTCTCAGCCACAAAATTCCAGGTAATCAGTAAAAGATGAGTGTTATTATTCTCAAACTGTTTCCTAATATAGCAGCAATGTCAGAATGAATTGAAGTCTTCAGAACAAACGTTAGAACTGAACTGCCCTAATTCTTACAAAATCCTAGTGCTGAAGCCATTGGTGTTATCTGATAAAAAGAAGCATACTGTTTAAATAACTTTAAATTTGTGTTCCAAATCTTACAGTGAAAGGACAGTATTAGTAATTACACTGTAGTAGAAAGATAAACCAAGACTATCCTAGGCAAACCAGAACTTATATTCATCCAACCCACTGGAAGGAAAAAAATGTTCTTTACTGCTAAAGCACATTATGAGAAAATACCTACAAAGTGACTTATTCTATCAACTCACTCATAAGATATTATCCAGTCAAAATTTTAAAGAAATATTTTTACCAATAACATTATTTATAATGTATATTTATTCGTTAAACCCCTGTCCAATCAAAGTTAAAAATAAAAATCCCAACAGTGCAGGAAATTTGAAATTTGTGTTGATGATATCACCTGCCATAAAGCTTGGAATGGTATTGACAAACAATAATAATTGTTGAATGAACTAATCAATCAATCGATGAGTTGAGTTGACAGTTTGTGTAGAGAATATTAATGCAGGTCCAGTGGAAATTCTCAATGCCAGACTTAGCTTGAGTCCTTAAAGTCAGAGAGACAGGATCCTGCTAAGCCTCTCACAGAAGCTGCTCAAATAGCTTTCTCCATAGGATCCCTGAGCAACAGCAAGCAAGGCTCTAAGGTTAGGTAAGATGCAAACCAATATTTGGTGGCTTCTGCAAAATCACTCTTACAAATATTTTTTCTAAAAAATTGATATGCAAGAGAAAGTCCTGGACTATACATAGCAGCCACCCTCACTGTACCTACCTTTGGCAGATGGTCTTGAACTAGCTGGGAGAAAGTGTAGGAAATTGGAGCTGCTAAGGTTGTTTATGGGGAATAAGCTAGAGAAATTTGTGATGGTGATTAGAGTTTGTGTTGACACGACTGTGAAGGAGCCATGCTGGGGACTTCATTCACTCCTGTGCTGAATGTGAATGTGGTGTGATATATTTGCAAGCATTTATATTTTTTTTTATTTGAGCAGATAAGAAGTTGCACTACAGACCGCGTTTACAAGTACAGTAACGGGCTCAAGTAAATTAAAGAAAACCGACATAATTGAGCATAAGAAGTATTATAACCCAATGCAGGACCTCCCCTGCAGTAGGGATTTCAGAGCCCGGCTGTCTGCCCCAGGAAGTCCTCCTTCTCCTCACGCCACTACGAATTCTGCCCACCTACTGGCCTCTTTCCTGACCCTAATGTAAACTCTCTGCCTCTTTTTCTTTCCTTTCTTACAGGTGTCTGAAAGATTAATTCCTTCAACAAAATCATCACAAGTCTCCCCTGCCTGGCCAGGCCTTCCTGGGTGCTCTGCTTGGGTCTTGGCTGTTAATTCTCTCCATTATCTCCCATACATTATCTCGTTTTCCTCCAAAACATTTAACAATTAATTAATGTTGTTTCCCAATTTATACAATCATTTACTAAAAGCTTACAGATGTGTTGTTCACTGCTTCTGTCTTTAACAACACAGGCTCATGCCTGTCTTCAAGTTATGGATAGGTTGCTGGCTCCAGTAATCACAGAGGGAGTGTCTCCTAGGGAAAGTTGTCAGGAAGGAGAGGGCTCTCACTACAAGGTGATCCACTCCCATGGCCGGACTCCCTGACCGTGCACAATCCTCCTCATAGTTCACTGCCTGCCAGGTAAGAAGGTGAGTTGTAATTGTGTCTTGGAGGGATGCAGGAGAGGGTGAGGGACACAGAGAGAAGAGGTGATTTTTGCAACCCTATCCCACAGCTATCCGGACACACTGTTCACACAGATATGGAAGCTCAGACACAGAGCAGCCAGTCTGTGTCCCTCAGAATTCTCTACAGAGGTCAGGGATTCACCACGCAGCACAGCTGGCTGACACCACCCAGGTCGGAACAGCTCCTGCAAAGCTCCCCTTTCTGAGATGATCCCTACCATCCTCTTCACAGCTAACCTCTCATTGCTTTTCTTTATCATTGTGTCGCCCTTGCATGAAATGCTAAAGGCTCCAATTTTGGTTTTCCTATTTTGAGAGCTCGTTTCCTGCAGAATGATGTGTGAATGCTTACACATTGTCCTCTTTGGCTCCACATCCTGCTCATGAAATTCAGTCATAGATTTCTGAGAGGGAGGAATTCATTCATTCTCATTGCCACCTACAATTTCCTTTTGTAAATTTATGAATATGCCAGTCCCTTCTACAGGACAGTTAAGTGGTCATGTGAGGATATTGTAATTAAAGGGAGAAGAAGGAGTCTTGTACACGTATGCTGGGTTCCTTCAATATGTGTTACCTAAATCATTAATGGGTCAATCACCCTTCTGTTTCTAAGTAAGTCACTTAGCCTTCTCTTTGGTCAGGAGTTCTGTTGATTTTTATCTTTCCCAGAACCCTGTAATGTACCTTTCCAGAAATTCTTAATTCCATGGTAGTCAAATTTACCAGTATATTTAATTTTCTAGTGCTTTATGTACTGTCTAAATCTCACTTGATTTGTCTTGATACATTGAAGATAATTTGGTATATCATAAAGAAACTCGATTCTTTTGAGATTTTATCATTCATATTTACAATGAACTTGGAAATAATTCAGTTTACAGAAATAGATAGAGGGTCAACTTTCAGTTTTCGCGTTGTGCTGGTGACCAGATTTTCCCGAGGTATTTACGTAGGGCCATGTTTCTTACCTTTCGCTTGCAGATAGCATCTTTGCTAGAGCTATAGTTCCCAGATGCATGTGAATTTCTCCTTGTCTGCTGCTCTGGTATTTGTTTCCTACCTTCACACAGGTGACGACAGAAATCATAGCTGCCCATCCAGATGCATGTGTTTACCGAAACAAGCAAACACAACCCTGGACCTGGACTTTCTGCAGTTGATCCTGTAAGTATGTTTTCCTCTGTCAATTTGAAAAAAATATCAAAAGGCCTTGCTGTTACCTGGCAGGGAGAACAGGGCCACTTTAATCTCTTACTCTGATGTATGCCAGTTTTCTTTATCTTTTTCATTATTGTCTGTAGGAATCTTGACTAAGCAGACTTCCACAGAGCATTTCACTGGTGTGCCGTGTTGAAACATCAGACTGATTAGCTCTAATGAATAGGGAACAGGAAGAAACTTAGGTGCCTTACAGAGAATCATGGGATGTACAAAAGTGTGGTTAATCACTAGAAAATTCAGTGGTCCACATCTCACCAAAGAGTTCAGGAGTCTAGTGGTGTGGAAGATACTGGCACGCTCCCTCTGAGTCAAAGCAGTCTGATTGCACATTATACTGTCTTCCATTAAAACAAACTGCCACAGCTCTGGATGAATCTCTTTGGAATTGGGGCACAATCTATGGCTCATTGCATCTGTCTCTGTAACCCATTTTCTCATTTGACCATAAGACTGATAGTTTTTATTGGATTACAGAAAAATAAAAGAATCTACATCAGTTCCAGGTTGATGTTTAAGCAACCCTTCTACTTGGACACTATGATTTTATAGATTCAACAAAATTCAAAACAATTGTCCCTTTGGTATGCCTCAATCAGAAGATCATTATACTGAAGCACAAAGCAACACTCTGTTTAAAGATAACAATTTTCTTTTTGAAAAATTAGTTTTTAACTTGCTATTGTATTTCAAAAATACTGAATTTACGACCATGGGGTGTTAGTGGCTCTGTGATCTGATCTCCCTCCTTAGCTGTCAGCCCATTAAGTCAAAAACTGCCCAGCAACAATTTTTCATTAACTTTAAGAGATCACAGTGTTCTGTCTAGTTATCATAACAAAGTTTCACATTTGTATAGACAACTGGCTTACAATCCTACCAGATTCTACCCTGTTGCGCTTCTTTCTTAACTTCAATTCACATTTATGACATTATGACCACCAATTGAGTGGAAGAAAGTCATATAAACAGTCAATGCCAACATAAAAATCCTTTTGCATGTACTTTACAGATGATTTTGATGAATATGCTGGAATCTACAAATACTGTGGACTTCTGTAGTCTTAAAGCTCCAATCATTCAAGTGCTTGCTTGGCATGCGTGTGGACCCAAGATTGAACCCCAGCACCATATGCACAACTAAGTGTTTGAGAAACTAAAACAAGATGAAAAAATAAATAAAAAATTATTTCTCTCTTTGTCTTCCTCTCTCCCTCTTTATATCTCCGTTAAAAAAAAAAAAAGTGTATCCTTGAAAGACAAGAATGATAAGAAATGTTCTCTCTTAGTGGACAAACTTTGGTCAATATAATTCTCTAATTTTTGAGGAAGTGTTCCAGACATACAAACATGCACTGATTCATGAGCAGTGGTAAATGATTTGGTTATGCAAAGTTGGAGGTAACCAATCAGAGTCCTGGAACAAAGAGGTCTGAAATGGTTGTGCAGATAGCTTATTAGTGTGACCACAAGAAATCAAAGATATTTGTATGTGACGTCACTTCACACACAATGAACAGGTATACACAGTGTCATGTACTGAATGTCAGTCAGCTTCTCCCTAGCCATCACTGTGTTTGCTGGCTAGGAACGAACATGGTGGCCTTGGTAGATTTGTTAGGCATAGGTTTAAGAAGGATTTCGACTTCCAGAGGTGGCTTGAATCTTCTGCGGTGGGATGCCTGACCTGACCAAAGAACAGATCAATGGTAGGTCCCCCAAATGCAGCTTTGCCTGGTACCAGGACCTCTTTCATCATAATGAAGGCAGCAATTTTTCTCACTGGCAGACACACAGATGATTGGAATGTATTTGCCTTCTATGCCTGCAATGTTCTTGCCAGGACCAACAATCTGTTGACTGATTCATAATCATGAATGTGATCATGATTAAATTTAGATAATAACATTAGTCACTGCCAAAAAGGTGTTAATTAAGGAATATTCCTTATGATAATTACTTTAATTTACTGATAGTTATTTGTATCCCACAAAGAATTATAATCATTGAAAATGTAATTTTGAATAAGTTATGTGAATCTATAAGTCACTGTTCCTTTCCTGAGCTGATGGGATATTGTAAGAATTGAAAAGCACTCTGAAGAGGCTTTGTTCAGAATCTTTTGAAGCAAGGAATGGCAAGTCAAAGATAACCAAATATCATATTATTGAAGCAATTCAGGAAAGATTTAGAGATCTTCTTGTAAATTCTTATCAGTAAATGGAAGTCTTAGTTGGACAGAAAAGACCAACAGGGCTTACCTTCCTGAAGGTATCCATGGCTCAGAATCCGTGGCTGAAAATGTTTATAAACCACACCTAATCCATTCTCAACTGACTTAGTCCAGATACCCACACAAAGTCAAAGATAGCCATTCCCCCTATACCTGCACAGTGTAACAGATGCAGGGACAAAGGACAGAATCCCCTTCATTCCACAAAAGTCAGAGTGCTCCAGCATTGTCATAAACCTGTTTTGAGTATTTAGCATCCATATTTAAGGGTTTTTTTTAATATCTGGAGTGTTTATCTGACAACAAATTTATCTCTTTGGTAAACTTGCAATTAATCATATCATTAACCTGTAGAATCATATAATAAAGGTGATAAAATAATTATATATTTTAAAATTCTTAAATAAATAAATTTCCAACTTTACGTAAATTTAAAAATGTAGCAAGCTTTAATTATACTGAAAATAACATAAAATATTTCAATGAGCTACTGGAACCTGCAGTTAGGAATAATAACAGGATGTGAGTCCAGGTGTACAGGTGTACAGGAATGGAGCCACTGGGCTTCAGGCATGTAATGATTACTCTCACTTCTGTGAGGCATTTCACATAGCAAACATATACTACCATGCAAAATATAAACTATATTTTTCATATTTTTAGAGGAAGAAGCTGAACCTCAGAGTCAATTAATTTTACCCAGATCTCAAATTTTGAATAAGTACTATGACAGCCTGAGTCATCTGTAATTTTCTGTTGATGATTTTACTTCCAGGACCTTGAATCATGCATCGAACAGGGCAGAATTTTTATCTCAATGCTTCAATTAAGTGGATTTCTGAGAAAAATAAAGTTTGAAACAAGCACAAACTCATCTGTCACTCTGCACCCAATATTTCTATATTTCCCTCTTACTGGAAAGACCTCCATGGTAAATAAAAACATAATATATTTGAAAGTTGGCTCTTGGAAAAAAAATCTCAATTTGTTTCCATCTAAGTGTGTTTGAGTATAAAGACTCTCACTTTAACTATAGGCATCATTTATTTTTTTCATTCTGGAAATTGAACCCAGGGATACTTTATCACTGAGCCACAATCCCAGTCATTTATCTATTTATTTATTTTTATTTTGAGACAGGGTCTCACTAAGTTGCTGAGGCTGCCTTTGAACTTGTAATCCTCCTGCCTCTGCCTCCTGAGCCACAGGGATCATAGACATGTGCCATGTCCAGCTATTTATAATACTTCTAGTCTCAGTGACAATCAAACTCAAATAGGAAATTAATAATAATAATAATAATCTCATGTCTCGGGGCTGGAGCGGTGGCTCAGTGGTTTCGGCGCTTGCCTGGCAAGCACGAGGACCCGGGTTCAAACCCCAGCACCACGTACACAACTGAGTGTTGGAGCAACTAAGGCCATGTGAAAAATTAAATAAAGTTGTTTCGCTCTTTCTCTGTCTCTCTCACTGTCCCTCTCTCTTTAAAAAAAAAAAAAATAATCTCATGTCTGTTCTCAGACCTTTGAAGAAGTGCAGGGGCATCTCCTGCTTTTCCTGAATTCAGATTCTTGGATTAATTTTCATGCTTAAGTGCAGAGTCCTGACTTGGACTTTTAAATTAGATGTCTGGGATTGTTCAAGGGAAAGGAAGCAAACCACCCACCCACTGGTTATGTAAGTACCTTCCTGCTGGAAAGTCACTCCCTTGATTTGTGTTTTATCTCTAACTGCTTCTGTCTTACCTCAAAGTGGAGCAGTTGAGACAAAGACAGAGCATGAAAAATTTACTATCCAGTCCTTTACAGGAAAAGCTTGCCAACTTCTGATTTAAGATGTGTAGGTGCTTTTTGGAAGCCTCGGAGGGCCAGCTGGCTAACCATTCGAGAACATCTCAGAGAAAACACAGATAGACATATGGCATGTGTGTGGAAAATAGACTCCACTTCCATCTGCTGAGCACGCACATTGGGCTTAAGTGGAATATCTGGACAGCAATGTGGAAAAGAGAATATGAATAGTATTGGAGGACCACGAATGCCCATATTAGCATTTTAAACTTCATCATTCTGCAGAGCTGTTCTCTGTGCTTCCGTGATCAAAACTATGCCCCAGAAAACAGGTATCCAAAAACACAAATGGGCCATCCAGCTAAGTCACAGTTATTAAACTGCTTTAACTATTTTATTGCTCCAAAAATAAGTAGCTTCTTTTGGCCCTATACTATGATTAGAGATTTTTTTAGGTAATTTGCAAACTTTTTTCAACTTTCAGCAGCATAAACATGGCAGGTTCTGTAATCATTTGCTTTTAAAGACAAGACAATCTTGTTGAGATTTCTTGATTCCCAGAACTAGTGATCAATAAGACAGACTTTTAATCAGAGATGCTTGATGGGTGGAAAGGCACAATTATTAAAAGGAAACTCTTGGACACTAAATTTGGGCACACTTGTTTCTTTGAACAGATCTACCCTGATCACTTCAACTTGTTCAGTGAGAGAAAGTTGGCATCTCTAGAAAATGTGGCCTGAACCATTGCAGATCCAGTCCTGCCTACAACTGCCTGCCCGTGTGCTTCACTTCAGCTGGGGAGTCCTCTTTTACCAGTGGACAGTGGCATTCTTGTGAGGAATGGAAGTTTATGCCTCCTGTACTCGATGCTTATTTTATTTTGTACCCATGCTCGAAGCAGACTGTGTTCTAGGTGTATTATAAGGCCAATGCCATTATAGAAATGGACTCAGGTGGAGGGGAGAAGACTCTCCCAGGAAGGTGGCTTTTTTGCACCATGACTGCATGATCAAACTTACGGATGGCTTTCCTGACTGTGCCTTTGCTCTATGTCAACATTGCTTTCCTACCATCTGGAAAACTTATCTGATTCTTTTTCTTTTTCTTCATCCTGGTTCTAATCAGCTTTTTTGTTGCTGTGACCAGAAGATCTGATAAGAACACTTTGAGGAGGAAAACTGTATTTTGTGGCTCACAGCTCCAGAGGCCTCAGCCCGTAGACAGCAGGCCACATTCGTTGGGACTTGAAGTGAGGCAGAATAATATGGTGGAAGAGTGTGGGTGAGAAGAGGGGCTCAAGGCATCATACCAGGAAGCTCAGCTCACCAATTATGTACTCTAAAGCCAGACCACAGGTCCCACCTCCTCCAGCCACACCCGGCGAATCTGTAGGTACCACTCTGTTAATTCCCATCAAGGGATTAATCAACTGATTATGTTAAAGCTCCCATAACCCAGTAATTTCACCACTGAATACCGTCTTTCATTGTCTCTCACAGGAGCTTTTGGGAGACACCATATGTCTAAACCATAGCAATCCCAGAGGCTGAATTATGCACCATAGAGTCTCAGTGCACCCAGCCCTCTTGACTGTCCTTGGAACTCTTTGCTAGTTTGGCCTTCTTTCTGGTCACTAGATAATCTTCCTAATTCCTATGAGTCATCAGAGTCTGGCCTTCCTGAGTCTGCATTGAGACATAGCTCAGCACAGTGGATCATCTCCTTGAGGTCAGCTTTTGATCCATCAGTGAGGTCTTTTCCCACCATTTAGCAGAAACTATCCAGGGTGTTTACATAGGGAACAGGATGCCTGTAGGCCATCTGAAAAAAAAAAGGTGACTCTTCTTTTTTCACTTCTTTAGAAATTTTAATTTTTTGGCATCCATGATTTCATATTATTTTTTAACATTTCCATCTGTTCTTTTTTTTGTTGTATGTAATAGTGGCATTTATTTTCATATTTGTACATGCACACAACATAATAATAGAATTTGGCCAATATTATATCTCAGTATTTCCCATTTCCCTTCCTTCCTCCATTTATCCCTTTCCTATACTCTACTTATGTGTCTTAGATTTTTGGTGAACCGACTTTATATTTAGATATAGAGAAGCAATGGAAATAGAGAGACACAGGATTATGGCGGCATCTAGAAGTTACTTTGAGCTGCTGTTGGTCAACCATTCTGGTCCCTAGCGTGGTACTGTTGAAACAAGTAGTCCCCAGCTATGAGGAGGTTACAGTGAACCAGGATTCAGCAATGGTGTTGCCTGCCCATCTTTTTATGCAACACCATACTTTTTTGTTGAAAATATATAGAAATATTCTCGTAACAAAGGAAAAGCAAGCAAAGATTTATAATTATTTGAATCAATGGAGATAGAATAGGAATAAACTCTGACATAACAAACCCTCTCACCTCCAGGCCAGGGAGATCAAGAGTCCCAGATTGAAGCAGTAATTCTTACTTAGCAGTGTTGAGCATAGCCAACGATGCCGAGAATATATTGAGGGGAAAATAAGCTCTTTTATGACTACATTGATGAAATGCAATTTAGGAAGGATTTATGCAAGAACATAAAGACTAATACCCAGTTAACAGTCAAAATAGCTACAGGAATCATAGAGTTGCCCTTATATGAGAAGTGAAGCTCAGAATCCACATGTGAGCCAGCAGATTGGAACAAGAGCATTCTCTAACCTGTGGGTGTTAACACACGATGTCAGAACGCACTTAGTTTGAATAGCAGTGAGCTTCCCAGCTGCAGGTCTAGCTATCATCTGTGCAAACAGGTGGTACTCCACTTTCCTTTGCCTCAGTTTCCAAGTATTTCAAACAAGAATTTAAAAAAAACAACTCTTTTCGTACAGAGCTTGCTGAGTATGTTCTAGATAGAAAAGTATGGCAGCACAAGGGAGTACCACACTGCATATCAATTATTACTGCATTCTGATCATTAATTTTCTGTGATTATAACAAAATCTAAAATAACATTTTTATCATTTTAAATCATAGGTTTAATAAGAATGAGAAGTGTTTGTCCTAAGAGATTATTTTGAGATTTTTCAAATGCTGTATTTTTCTTTTTAATTGACATGATAATTTGTGTATATTTGTGGGTTACAGTGTGATAACTCAGAGCAGGAATGTAATACACAATGATTAAATTAGGATAATTCACATTCCCATCTCTGCATCATTCCTTTGTTTTTGGAATCTTAAACTCCTATCTTCTATTCGTTCATAAAATGTATAATGCAACATAGATTCTTGAGTGGTTAGTGTTAGAATGTTTTTCCTGGTTTATCCATTTTTTTATTTTTAAGGATTTCTCCTAAATTATTTTGTTTCAGCCATCAAAAACCTCTCTGTAGAAGTGAAGGGAGTTATCGAAGTGGCCAGTGGGCCATAACACTGGTCTGCCTGTGTGACCTTGACGGAATAAAATTTATCAACTGTCATAATTACAGATATTTCCATTCACCTCCTCATCCCCTGCCACCTTACAGTGGGAAAGCATTCCTGATTAAGCGTGACTCTGCAGGTCCAAATGTTCCTGGGGGTGGGCTGTCCTATGTCCACCTGGGTTGTGGAGGAGCCAGGTGCAGAGTAAACCACTTCATCTTCACTCTCTCAGCGTCCTCTATGCTCCACGCTGTCCACATCAGTGAGAAATGTGGTCTGAAAACTCTAATTTCTGACTATACTCTAAGTGTATATCTCATTTGATCTGGAATTTGTGCAGGGAAGAGATGTTTTATTTATCATGCTCCATCAAACACTCCAACAGGCAGAACATCCCTAAATATACAATATACAGAAAGCTCACAGACAGGTAAACAGCACCACACCAGGATAAGAGCATCTATATGAAGGTAATATTAGCAAGTCCCATTTCTGCTATTTATCATAAGATAATTTTGAAACATTTAGAATCATTTAGTCAGCAGAGATTTAAATATGTTCTAAAATCAAAGTTGAAACTGGTTTCTTCTCTTGAAAAATAATGATTCTGATTGCAGAAATAGTGCCTGTCAATTTAAAATTAAATTTCTTTATTGGCTTCATGTGGGTACAACCAGATAATGACTTTAGAACTAAAAACAAATTTTTGCTGTGGTACTTTATTAATTTCCAGTTACAACCAGAATTCCATCTAAACAAGATGAAGGCTGCCTCTTTTTGGACTTACCTTTGGGCATAAGATGCCCTGACAATGGCCTTTTGAATGCCAGAAGGGACGTGAACATCATCCTATATTTAACTAGCACTCTTGTTGTCTGATGTAAAAATCCAATAAGACTTTCTTGTTAGAAAGACGTTATTTACAGTGAGCCTTTTCCTCAAGGGGACATGTTTATACTGATTCCAAGTCAATAGTTCTGTGAAGAAACATAGCAATTACATCTGGAAAATAATGGCAAAAAATGGAATAAATCAGACTGTGGGTTTAGTTTTCTTGCCCAGTTTATGATGTGAAACCAAACTTCATTTTGAAAATGAGCAAGCAGAGAATGAATGTCCTTCCAAAATTTAGTTGTTGTAATGCAAAAAGTGAACAGTGTATGTGAAAAAGCTCTGTGTAAAGGAGAAGAATCAACATATATTAATCAGCAGTGCCACTAGAGTAGATGTAATCCACACAAACAAAAAGGATTCAAATAAACTCATGAAGATGAATCCTTATGTATACTCACATGAGAGTATACATGAGAATTATAGATTGGTAGATACTGATATAAATAGATGAGACATAATCTCAGACATAAATAAGATATCTAGAGTACAGAGATTCACCACTTAAGGTCAAGCTATCTATCAGACTACCAGAAATTTCTTGTGGTTTGGGCTCTTATAGTACTGTAACTCTCAAGGAACTTAAAGGTCATCTAGTCCCTTCCAAGTCACACCAGTCCTTCCTGAAATACACTCTTCAGGTAGTCTTGTTGGCCACATTAGCACACTCCAGGGACATGTCCTTAAGACAGAGAATCTTCCTTTCCTCCTGAACCTCCCTGAATGGAAGAGGATTCGTAAACAGCAGCAGGCACAGAGAGGGCTCACTCTACCTGGTCCCAGTGGGCATCCAGCAAGAAAGCAAGGAAGATGGCCGTTTCTATGTCCCGCTCTTCAGTTCTCTTCCGCCATTGGATTACTTAGGCTATGTAGTCATGGAAGGATGAATGTCTGCTGGAGCCTTCCTCATAAAGTTGGTTGTATTTCTCTCAAGATTACTCCTTTGCTCTCTTAGTCTGTTCTCTCGGAGTCTTCAGATTTCTGGGATCCACATCTTGGCCTTCGCATTTCTCTCATCTCCAGGATTATTTGATCATGACCTTTGATTTCAAGTAATATAAAGGTGAGCAGCTTACCTAGACAAGGAAGGTCTACTGATTATTATCAGGAGACTGCACTTATTAGATAAGGAAATATGTAAGGAAAGAAGTCTGTGACATTGCTCAATCCAGGGCCAATGCTGATCACTACACCTTCAGTTCCCAACAAAACCCTTCTTAACATATTCTAACCCTGCAATGCCTCCAGTATGGCTCAGGCACTGGTTTCCCAACCCCAAGTCTCCGTGTTCACTTATATTAGCAATGGACATTTAGGTTGCCAGCATCCTCCTGACCTCTCCAAAGGGTGATGGTAGCTAGCTGCCATTTTTGTTTGTAAGTCATTTTCCTTTCAAAACTCTGTACACTGATTCCAGGGTCTATTCACCATGAAGCTCAAAATTGGCGTGTTCTGGTCCTCCTTCCTACCTTTCTGTGATCAAAAGAATAGAGTATCCCAAAAAGTAAGAGAAAATTTCACATTTATCTTTTTGATCTCAACTACCAAGGCTAGTGCTGGGCAGTTTCTCTTGTCTGCCTCTTTCATTTTGGCCCTTAGTTGACCCCAAAGGCTTAACAAATAATTATACCAAGGAAAACCAAAAATCCCTAGAAGCACTTAAAACTTTAACACAGTCTAAGCCCTAGTACAGGCTGCCCAAAATACCATTCCTGCCAAGAAGCAAGAAGACCTAGAGTCTTCAGTTTCTCCTTGGTATTTATGAGGCTTTTGATCTTCTGTGAGAGGGATGCAAATGTAACAGCAAATCTCAAATGCTGTTACTGTTACCTCGTCAGCATCTGCACATTTCTCCTTATTCTTCTGGTTTCGCCATGGATTTTGATATTTTCTCTTCTCTGAATCAGAACTCAGAGCCATCTCACTCATAGCTAAATACTGGCACAGCACACTAGAAATGGGAATACCCTTGGAAACCTGGGTCTCATCTTCCCTGAACTTTGTCACAGTTATATATTCAGGCAAAATGCCTTACACCAACCTTGTTTGGATGTGTGATTGTCTCATGCCCAATCTCCACTGACACTTTCCCCACTGTAGGGCTACCACTCTCTAATAGGTGCCCCCTCCCCCACATATTCAGCTCTGTGAAGAAGGTATCAAACCCTCAGTTCTATCCACATGAGTAAAGGACTGTGCACAATGTCAATCTGTTGAATGAAGGAAAGCATAAAAATCATGACCACATCTCATTCTAATCCTGGATTAAAAATCCCTGGGAACATCCATTTTCTTCTCTCTTGCACTCAGCATAGTGACCAGCACAGTCACAATCATCTTCCCCCTGCTTCTTATTGCATGCTGAAATTTGAATGGAACTCCAGAGCATCCTTCAAATAATACTACTAATAAGCTGCTCTGTTCTTACAGTTTTCTTTTGAAGATCATATGAGAGAATAGACTTGAAAGAGTATTACACACTTGAGAGGATATATAAATAATCATAATTACCCAGCAGTCACTATTTCATGGTGCTTTGTAGTCTAAAAGTGTTGAGAATTTGGAAAACCATTCTGAGTTATGAGTAGGGGGAAGAAAATTGGTGGTTGGCTTTGGATTAGGTCACTGTGTGCCAAGCCATCCCTCTGCTTAACATTATCCTCAGAAAGTAAGATTTGTGAAAACCAATGGTGCAGTTGGGCTTGGTACTCACCGCATAGCTGATATTTCCGCCTCATTGAGTCCTCTCCAGTGGCCACCTCGCTGGAGGGTGGTGAAAATATCAAAACAGTCATTACTGTTGTAATGAGCTTTCATGTTTAATAGCTTCAAACCTGAAGAATGTCTGCTTTTCAGAGAGCCATCTATCCAGCAGTGTGGTTCGCCACCCCTGAGGTAACCTAGGTCCCACAGACTCTGTCGTTGCCGTGGGCTCAGACTGAGTTGGGGATAATGTGTGCAGGTGTTTTTAATCACAACAGACAGGTTAGCCAAACAGCTGCCTAACAAATGGCAACTTCCCTTTGGTACCGGAGTCCTTCAGCAAGGGCACCTGGACAGTTTCACTGCAATCCCTAAGTTTGGGATTCACAGAAATAGCAGTAAGGTCATGCACCACTTAACAACGGGAATGCTTCCGCAAAGTGTGTCATTGGGCAAGTTTCTCGTTGTGTGCACGTCATAAAGTGTCCTTACACAAACCTAGATCGGATCGCCCTCTCTACCTCTGGGCTACACGGTGTCACCTACGGTGCTACACTGCACAGTTGGGGCTGTCACTGGTGCACCATGGCATACTGTTTTATGAGTAAAAGGGACATACTCTCATACTCTAAAATAATAATAAGATGTATTGTACAGTAAATGTCTATTACCATATCAAGTTTTATCTTCTATATGTGGTTGCCCACGGCTGGAGAACAGCAGGCTTATTTACAACAGTGTTACCATAAACACAAACCAAAGTCCCTTCCTCTAGGTCTTTAAGGGACAGGAAGTTTCCACTGTTGCATTTATGTTTTTTTCTTTCATGGCACATGACTGTCCTAATAAATAACACATAATGATGGTAGTAAGAAAAACAAGTTATTTATGGCTCTGTGGCACTCTGCTAAGGTTTTCACATTTGTTCTTTCTAATCCTTAATGCAAAACTGTGTCATTTCTAAGGTCACATTGCACAATCATTTACTTTAGCAGAGCCTACATCTATAGCTTACATCAGGAGGCTGCTGGGAAAGCCACACAGGTCTGATGGAGTGACTTGCACATCCTCCCTGAATAAATGAGTAGGGAACCTAGAGAGCAGAGGTCCTGGCATATGGGGGATCGGGGCTGAAGTACACCTGGGGACTCAGTCTTTTCTAAACACAGGTATTCTTTCCTATTTTAAAATTTTTATTATTTTTGTAAAGCACCATATTTTTCATTTTAAGCTTTATTTAGTATAATTGATAACTGTCTACAAAACTGCACATGCACACATTTACTCTTTGCGTGCTAATAAGTTTGCACATCTGCACAAGCTCATGATGCTGTCACCACAATCAAGATTCTCAGCACATCTTTCATCTCCCAAAATGTCTTTGTGTTTTTGTTTGCTTGCCTGTTTTGTGGCAATCACACTTCATGTGAGCTCTGTCCTCTGAACACAGTTGAAAGTGCCCAATGCCACATTACCAATTCTAGGCACCACACTGCATGGTGGGTTCTTGGGATCCCTTCTTGAGTGGGTGATCCAAGAGGTTTTGCCTGTGTTGAATATTTTCTATCTTCTTCTCAGTGGAGTCATCCACTCTCTACTGTAGACTGAAGTATGCATGGCAGTCTTCTTCAGTGACTCCCCATTAGTAGCTAAACTAACTGAGGATTCAGTATTCTTCATGACCTCCTTCTCCCTTATTAAAAAAATAGCAAGGTCTGCTGGTGCTTCATCCATTTGCTCATTTTCTCAAGGGTTTCACTGCTTGCCACCGGTCACAGAGAAACTTAGAAATATAAAATAATCTTGCAAAGTGACCAGAGGTGCAGACGTGGATGAATTTTCTGCATTTCTCTTGGTGACCTGCGTCCTCATTTCTCAGATGGAAACTGAAAGCTCCACAGACTGGTACGCTGCTCTCTGGATCCAAGAAAGTGGATCATCAGCTCCCTCTCCCTCTCCAGGGTGCAAGGCACCTGTTTCTTCACTACTATAACAAACCTTTTCAGTATTTAAGATTGAAAGGCAATTTACCTAAAATCAGCAGAAATCAGTGCACATTTCTTAACCATTTGAGGAATGACTCAGAAAAGTGTATTAAGAACAACATTGGGGCCAGGAGGCTTTCAACAGGACTGCAGTGGCCAAGTGTCATGATGCTCACAGTGGTGGAGGGAAGGAAGCTATGGAAAGGTGTCCCCTGGAAGCATGGGGTGGACTTCTTCACTGGGGCTCCATACAAATCAGCTTGCTACCCAGACCAGAGTCTTCCTGCAGACGCACACTGGAGACTCGTGGTGTTAAAGATTAAGAGACTTAATGGGACATCCCATATAACTGCACCATCACCGGCTTCCCACTGCACTTCTTAGGAGCAGGTCCAGTGAGCTCTGGGGACTCACGAGGGATGACTAAGAGGTATCCAAGAACATAAAGATCGACTCTTGTAACTTGTGGGCACTCTGTGTTCTCCATTCAGAAATACTTATCAAATTCCCTTATAACCTGTAATTGTGGTAATTAATCTTTTCTCCCTCTTCTCAGCATATGATCCCATTTGCATGCTTTAATAGCACTTTAATAATTAAAGCATTTTCATAATTATCAGGAGTTAATCATTACATTTTTGGCAGAGCACTGCATTTCAGACAGCATTCAGAGTTTGAAGACTTTGACTACATGGAAAAATAATGACAAAGGACTCGGGCTCAGCAGATAAGTAGCTAAAATTTTGCCAAGCTGGAGAGCACCAGCTACACATTAATTTCCCACAAAGGCCTGCTCTATTAGTTAACACATATTGAGGTCAGGGAAGATGAATGCTGGAATATTTTAATAGGTGTACAGCGTTAACCTTCTCACATACACTCCTGGCAAAGGATTTGCCGTTGTTTTAAGGCAGAACATTCTTAAGGCCAGGTATCATCGTGGACACATCATCACCAGTTCTTCAATTTCCCAGCTAAGCATTTTAGAATACATTTACAGACCCTTGTCCCTATTTGTTCCATCATGTTCCAAAAGATGTATTTATCCTCTGTTAGCTTCCAAAATGAAACACCTTCCTGAATTCTAGAAAATCAAGGAAGATAAAGACCATCTAAAATAAAGATGGTGGAATGCCAAGCATATTGGATTCTAGGAAGGAGATGAAGCCTACCCAAATAGGCATCTTCAAGGTCTCATCACTGACATCTTTCCTTTTCCTGGTCCCCTTCTTCTACTCTACTCTACTGGTTCTCTCTCCCTGTCTCCCTCCCTCTTCTCTCTCTCTCTCTCTCTCTCTCT